>QFEL01002301.1:0-15504 GCA_003316195.1 Neoboletus brunneissimus | reverse complement strand
CCGAGATGTGCTTGGATCCTCCCACGCTCATCACCATCACCCTGCCTGCGATGGCAAGCCGCGTATGGGCGCGAATACAAAATCCGAGCACCATCCCAAGCTCCGCTACGACGCTCTCGCTCTTAAACACCCCCGACAACCCCGACGACGACATCGACACGATGAGCAGCCTTTCCATAAACGACGACCCCCGCGCTGCCTCGCAGTCCCACCTCGCAGTCCAGTCGCGTTCGCCGTACCTCCATCCGACCCACCAGGCGACCGCATCGACCTCCACCTTCAACAACCCCCAGCCCCTCAATCCAACCGCACAGACTGCACAGTCAGGGCCGTCGTCCCCCACACCAGCCCCCGTCGCACCAGGCACACCCCGCATCACTGCACCACGAAAATCATCGTCGCTCCGTCACGTCTCCAACGCTCCCCCAACAGCGGAGCTAGCTCAGTCCATCAAACGTCGTCCCTCGTCCCCATCTGCAAAAGAAGGAAAACACCATCGCAGCACACGCGAGCAGCGGATTCGGACCACCCCTCGACTGCCTCACAGCGACGATGTCCCCATCGCTCCCGCTACCACCATGTATTGGTCACGTGCACCTGTCCATGGTACATTGCCAATGCACAACATGCGTGCGCACACCGTCACTCTCGTTGATAACGTCGCTTGGCTGTTTGGTGGTTGCGATGACAAGGGTTGTTGGAAAGACATTTATTGCCTCGATACAGGTAAATATCGCCGTCTCTTTGTGGCCCCAGCCCCAACTAATGCCTCTCGAATCAGACACGATGCAGTGGTCTCACCCAGAGGCGTTGGGCGATGTCCCTCCCCCCTGTCGTGCACACACTGCAACTCTGGTTGACCGTAAAATCGTCATCTTTGGTGGTGGACAAGGCCCTGTGTATTATGACTCCACCTATATCCTAGACACGACCACCAGGCGATGGTTTGCCCCGACCTTTCCAGCTCAGTCACAACCACCACCCTCAGATCCAGAGGCGGTTCCTCTGCATCCGGCACCGAGACGTGCACACACGGCTGTATTGTATAACGGCAAAATCTATGTTTTCGGAGGGGGGAATGGTCTGACCGCACTCAATGACTTGTGGACACTTGATGTGTCTCGTCTGGATACCTCGCTCCGTGGCGTTGGTAGTGGGGGCTTGAAATGGACCATCATCAAAACGAACGGCAAAAGTCCAGCACCAAGAGGCTATCATACGGCCAACTTGGTCGGAAACGTCATGGTCATCGTCGGCGGTAGCGATGGTCGGGAATGCTTCTCGGACGTCTGGTGTTTGAATTTAGGTATGGTACATTCTTTGCCTTTCTCGCTGTTTCCTGAATGATGGTTGTCTGTCGACATAGATTCGTTGCTGTGGACGCAGGTGTCGCTGACAGTATCGCATCGTCGGTTATCGCATACCTCGACGCAGGTCGGGTCGTATCTCTTCATCGTTGGCGGTCACGATGGGACGGCTTACAGCTCCGAGATCCTTTTTTACAATCTTGGTATGGCTCTTTGCTTGGACGCCTGGTTGACCGCGTGCTGATCAGTTCTTTCGTTCTTTCTAGTGAATCTTCAGTACGAGCCTCGCGCAGTCTGTGGTAAACCGCCGACCGCAAGAGGATACCACGTGACCGTCATTGCGGATAGCAGACTGTTTGTATTCGGAGGGGTCAGTTCGATTTTCCCTTTGTCTGTCACTAGATCCAGCTCATGAAGCGATCCAGTTCAATGGGCACGAAGTCTATGACGACGTACACATCCTCGATCTCGCCGGAGCAGCATACCTGCCCCAAGTGATGAGCTTCCGGATAGACGTCGAGTGAGGTGACTAACGATCCAGGTTATGTTGTTCCGGCTCCAAAATTCTGTTTCAGCTTTCAATGTATCCATCCCGGCTGCACTTTCTTGGCCTTTCTTCCCATTTAGGATTATCAACTCGTCTCTCCTGCCCCTCCGTTGATCGCGAGGGGCATTCACGTGTGCGAACCTCACGCCTCGTTGCATTATAGTCTTGTTCTCAACCCTTTGATTTCATGTTCTCCTTCGTAGAGTATATACATCATACCTTAATTCTTACATCTCGCTCACTATATTCACGGCATATACGCATACCCACTAGGTTTTATCTGTTTTATTCGTACCATGGGGTTCCTGGAATGACAATGAACATGACAATTTTTTTCCGATGCGTGCAGGGGTATCATTGAAAGCCGTCGTAGCCTGGCTGATTCCACTGGTTCATGCCCATCCCGCTCATGCCCCCCATCATCCCTCCCATCCCAATGTTGCCCATCCCCATCCCGTTCATCATCATCCCGTCCCCCATCCCACCCTCCCACACCACCCCCTCCGGATTTTCACCACCCATCCACATGGAACCGAGACCTAATTGACCCATTGCACCTTGTCCCGGGGAGTGAAACGGAGCGGCCGCCATCCCGTCCATGTTCATCCCCATCATCGGCATATTCATATTCCCCATCCCCATCCCAGCCATATTCATATTCACGTTCATCCCCATTCCCGGCCATCCACCCATTTCCACTGGCATCCCGACCCCGATACCCATGCCTCCCATGCCCATGCCCATCATCGGCGAAACCAGCATTTGATTCTGCGCCGCCGCCGCAGCTGCCGCTTGATTTTGAGGCATGTTAGGCCGTCCGGGCCGAGGGGGCCCCAAAGCGACACTGACGCCCCCGCTGACACCTACGCCGACGCCACCGCTGACACCGCCTCCACCTGGGAGAGAACCACCGGACCGTACTGGCGACTTCGGCCGCAAAGTTTCAATCTCTTGGGTGTTGGGTACGACGCACTTGCCGCCTCCGAGCGCGGCCAGTTTCCTGTTGATCTCTTCCCAACCGTCTTTTTCCCATGGTCGTGTACCGTCTGGAACACACGATGCGCGGTCACGCACGAGTTCGGGGACGTGTTCGTGTTCTCCTTCGGCGAGGACGGTGACCCAGCCTCGTCGGAGGGAGGAACGGGCGCGCCCAAATATTTCTAGTCGCCGTGTTCCGAGACAAAAGTTTTCGATGAGGGTGTACATTTCTGGGGGTTTGCGGGTCGGATCTGAGGGATCACCCTCCCAGATGATCACGTCCGTATCTGGCAAATGCCGTCCATGGTGACCAGGGGCAGTGAGTTGAACACAGCAATCAGGGACGATACAAAAGCGCAGCAAGGGGGTGGCGACGTACCGACATTGCAGTGCACGAACCAACTATCGGTGGATCGTCGTACGGTGCCTTTGATGCCCATCAAACAGTGTTGTTTGGTCCGGGTCAACAAGGACGTCGTGGGCGGATCTGTCTATGGACGCGGTATGATCAACGGTTTGGGGGAAAAACAACGAGTGGGACGTCGGTGCGAAAACTTACGCCAGGGCCGCGATTGGAGTGGATGTTGGTTTTGACCCAGACGACGTCCTCGCATCTTCTGTAACCCCATTTCGCGAGGACTTCGCGACCCCGTTCGAGGCCCTCGCCTGCGCCGCTGCCGACCCACATGAAGACAAAGGATGGATCTGCGGCGAGAGAGGGTACTGGGAATTCCTGGAGCTCGTCCCAGCCGAATGAGGACGAGAACGGAGGGTCGAGGAGGATCACGTCGAATTTGTATGGGTGTAGTGAGGGGAGGTGTTGCAATGGTAGGTAGCACGACGGCGCTGCATGTGTATCGACCGACTCTTTCTTGAGATTGAGTAACCGCTGTTGCTTTGGATATCTGATGCGAATTCGACCACACACGGAAAAAGGGTTGTGTGTGTGAAGGGCGTTGTGAGAGATGTCAAAACGAACAAGGACTTACTCCTCGAAGCGTCGTTCGAGTTCTGCTCCGACGACCCAGTTCTGAGGCCATTCGCCGCTGTCGACGTACCTCTGAGAGTAGTCATTACGGATCGTCTCTTCCTCGGGGACATAATTGGAATACCGTGCGAGACGCGCACGTTTGGCGGGTGGAAGGTCCGGCCGTTGAGGAGGTTTCGGGCGTGGTGCGAGGAGAGGTGACGATGGGGGTGATGGCGATGGCGATGGCGACGGCGATGGGATGAGCGGAAGCTTGAGGAGATCTTGGGGCGGTGAAGGGAGCGCGCGGAGGTGACGGCGGTTGGTTCGTTGGGCGTCGCGAACGCGGGCGACGAGGTCGACGTGTGTGGTGAGGAGGTTCTCTGCGGACCTGAGCACGTCGGTCATGGCAGTAGACAGGACCGGGGGACTTGCCTAATCAAGCCTCGTCATTTCAGTCCAATACCAAAAAAAAAGAAGGAAAAAAAGTTGGTCTTGTTCGTCATGGGGAAAGCGACCAAGGCGACGCGCAAGTTTGCCTCGAGCGGCCAACTCAAGAAAACGATCCAGTCGAGGAAGAAGCACCAACAGACCAAGAAGAAAATCGAAAGCAGACGCGGTGCGAAAGGAAAAGGAAAAGGAAAAGCACTAGTACAAGACGACGATGGTGGTAGCGAACGGGATGACGCGGACGAGAACGAGGAGGACGAGAATGTCAAGTTCGTACACGAGTGCTACGGTACGAGGGTCCCTGTGTGCTGACGTGCATGTTCGTAGTGTCAACGGAATGACCGTGGACGACTTCCTCGGAGCTGGATTTATGGGGAACGATTCTGACGATGGAGATGTATGGTACAGATTATGAATTGACTACTGACACTCATGGTGTCTGTGTTTTCACAGATGGACATGGACCAGGATGAATCTGATGCAGGAGAAGAGGACGGGGACGACATTGCAGATGACAAGTCGTTTGCTTCAGTCGATGATTTGGAAGGTACGTCTCTCCGGCGACGTGGCCGTCCCCTGCAAACATTGCACCGCCAGACGAGGGCTTCACGCACATGCACGAACTCTCCAAGTTGGCGGAAAAGGACCCCGAGTTCTACAAGTACCTTCAAGAAAATGACCAGGAGCTGCTCGAGTTTGCCCCCGAGGACGCACCTGATGATGAGAACGATGAAGAGGAGGAGGATGTTGAAATGGAGAACGAGACATCGCCTATCCTCACAAAGGACGTCCTACGCGGGTGGCAAAAGGCTCTGCTCGATGTAAGTCCCTCCCCCCTGCGTTGATGTTGGCTTCCATTGGTATGCCCTCCAGTATCGCTCCTTGCGCGCCTTGAGAAAACTCTTGATCGCATTCCGGTCTGCTGTATATATGAACGAGGACGATCAAGTCCCTGTTTGGCGTATCGACAGCTCAGCAAGTAAGCCGTTATCGAACCTCGTTTCGTAGTATGGAGCCCACACCTCATTTCCCAGTGTACAACAAGCTCGTTACCACCGCTTTGAAATTCACCCCAGTCATTCTCGTCCATCATATCCCCTACAAAAATCTTTCCAATGGAAAATAGTATGTGACACACGCATGTGCTACTTCGTCGTATTCTTCATTACGTGCAGTAAACCACCTACGCAAACAACAAAACAAAAGGCCCTGCAGAAACTCATCCAATCGTACTTCAACAATGTCGTCCACCTGATTCCGCAGCTTACCGATAACGAGATGCTTCAGCTTGCCTTTGCGGAAAGCGCAAAGATTCTGCCATATGTCACCACGAGTCGAAAAGCGGTCAAGGCCTATCTGAAGGTGTGGTTATTTTAGGCTCTTAACGAGCCCGCGTTAAATAAGAAAACATTTGCAGCAATGCCTGGATGTTTGGTCGTCAGGAGAAGACAGCGTACGGATCGCAGCGTTCTTGGCGATCAGAATGCTTGCAAACGCCGCTGATAATGCCATGCTGGACCTTGTCATGAAGGTTGGGGGGTCCTGTTCTCATGTACGATCCCATCGCTCATGACCATCGCAGAGCACGTACCTTGAGTTGGTGCGCTCTTCGAAATCTACGAGCTCGCACAAATTACCCTCCATCAATCTCATGAAAAATTCTGCCTCCGAGGTTTTTTGCTTGGACCATGCGACGGCGTATCAGCACGCGTTTGGGTACATAAGGCAGCTTGCGATCCATCTCAGGAGTAGCATGAAAACACAAACAAAGGCGCGTCGTTGACGCTGGTTCCTCGCTCTTCCCCTGCGTATCCTGACTGGACTCATGTCCTCAGGACGCATACCGGCAGGTATACAACTGGCAATATGTGCATTCCGTCGACTTCTGGGCTCTCGTCCTGGCCAGAGCATGTGGCACAGAAGCGCAGGTGGAACGAGGGGAAGAGAGCGAGCTCAAGTCCCTCATTTACCCATTGGTTCAAGTAAGCCTGGGTGCGATCAAGTAAGATTTGTTGCTGCTCGCATATAGTCTCATAACACGCTTTCAGGCTCATATCCAACGCACGCTCGTATCCCTTCCATCTACACATCGCTCGCTCGATGCTCCATCTGTCGCGCCACACGAATACCTACATCCCACTGACGCCGTACCTGCTCCCCATTATTTCATCGCAGCTTACTTCATCCAGCAAACCCAAGCCGTCGACGCTTCGTCCTCTTGACTTTGATTCCAACATCCGCACGCCGGCGCAGTACCTCAAGACACGCGTGTACACGGAGGGCCTCGTAGACGAAGCGACGTTCACCCTGGCCGAGTGGCTGATAAGCGCTCCCGTTCATGGGAGCATCGCCTTTCCTGAGATTACCGTTCCAATCGTGGTCTCTCTCCGCAAAACGATTAAAAGTGCCAAATCAAAATCAAAAGGTGGTACACAGAAGGAAGTGGGCGTCGTCAAGGGGCTAGTAGAGCGCGTCGAAGAGAGTGCGAAATGGATGGAGGAGAAGCGGAAAGGTGTCAGCTTTGGCCCTGGGAGGATGTCAGACGTGGAGAAGTGGGAAGTAAATCTTCGGATCGAGGATTCCCCTCTGGCCAAATACGTCAAGGTTCAGCGCAAGGCGAGGTCGAAGCGGAAAAACTTGATTGACAAGGTCGGTGCAATCGAAAGTTGTGCGGACGAAATCGCTGACTTGGCGTTCGCGCGATGTCCGTATAGGCTGCAAAAGGTGAAGACGAGATCTTAGATGACAGTTAATGATATGAGGACACGTCGAACGTGTTCACACTAGGGTATTAGAAAAAAAAGCGGCGTCGAGTATGACTATTTTGGCTTGAACTCGTGAGGGGTATGTGAACCAGGACGGGTCGATTTGAATTGGATTCAAGTTCCGTGGAGTTTCGTATGGGAGGCCTGGAACGTGACGCACATGCCTGACGAACAGCTTTGGGTTTGCGCTGATCGCCCGACGAAAAGGTATGTGTGAACCAATTGAACGTGGGCCCAACGGAGATCAGTTTTGATATCCCTCCTGGATTTGAAATGGATCTATATTCTCTAGGAACATGTTGGGATCCGGTAGGACGGACGGCGATCAGGAAACACATCAGGTTATAGTGGGGGGCCATCCAGAAAAGATGCCCGTCAACACCTTCTATTATTTGACCGCGTTGGCTGAGGTATTTATATGTTCATCTGTTTCGAATCACCCGACGCAGGATGTCAGGCGCACGTCACCTACTGTATACGTCGAGTCAAACGAGGACAAGCACCTCATGCATGACGGTGAACGTTGGGGGTATATAATGACCCGGGTTTATCTCCAAATGCCGAAGAACACCTGCCACCACGGTCGTCGGATACCCTTTGCGCTCCTCTCGTACCCCTGGACCAGACGTTCATAGTGTTTGGGCATCGACGCCGGCTCCAAGGTCTTTTTAGATAGCGGGTACTGCGTAACACCATCTTGAGAACGACGGGACTGCAGCAAGCCAATGAAACGACGGGCTCACCCTGTGTTGCACGCCGTTCTCCAACAACGCTCTCGCGGAATGCACTGCGTCTGCGGATAGACGTGGGTGCGCCGAGAGCGACCCGAGGAAATTTTTGAGCTGCATGTTTGGGCGGAATGGGTCTGTGGGCCATGCAGCTGCGATGGTTCTGAGCTTCTGAGCGTACTTGGACGTTGCCATTGGAGTGTCTCGTTGTCTCGTTGTTGGTTCGGGCGAAACGGAAAGCGCCGTTTAGTCGGTTCAGGGACTTTGAAATTTTGCATCGGACTCAAAACCTTCGCGGAAAGGCACCGGGTCGCTCAGGACCTTGTCTGCGAACTGCGGTGAGTTTTTGTGTCGTTGCAGGGCAGAACGTTCGTCCCGAGGACGGCGCCTGGTGGACCGGATCCTGCCAGCTCCGAGGGGGCTGAGAGCCATCAATGGTACCTAGTGAGGAACGGGTGCCATGGGCCCGGAGCTTTCTCGCCTCCGTAACCTAACTCAAATGCCCCAACGTACACCCGCGGACCACGGCCATTCCAGATCGCTTTGCCATTGGTGCGACCCCCGATCAGGTCACTGACAGGGCAGCGGTGAGTCCATATGATCCGACCCTTTTGCGTTCTCCCACTTTTGCTATTTTATTTTATTTTTCTGTTGGTTGCGTGAGCCTGATTGAGAGAGTCTTCCCAGATGAACCTGTCCATTCTAGAACACGCGTCGTTTCGTTCTGTTCTCCTCCCACCAATTGATTTCATCGGGAAGACGTGCCCACGCTTGCCACGCCCCGTGCTAAAAGACGAATCCAGCGACGGACCCTTTGTGGGAACGGTGGATGCTATTCTTTTTCACTCATTGATCATTGCAGCCGTCGGTGGGTGGGAGCTTGCATGTCTTTGTGGCTGCAGCCGAACTCCACAATTTGGAGATGAATTTATTCCTCCTCCCTTTTCTTTTCTTTTCTTTTTCGTTTTTTTTTTTTTCACGCGGTACCGATCCACAGGGTGTCCGCAACACTTGTCATACGGTGGAAATTCCCGTCCCTGGCAGGCTGAGTGGCTGGACCGAATTCGCTTCCGTTTCGCCCGCGTACTTTGGGCGGTGTGGGCGGTGTTTGTCCATTTTCCCGTCGTTGGACCCTTTTCGTATGGCTCACACAGGGGCGATTGGGCGATCGGCCGACCGTCGTATGGTGTGGCGGCGCAGCGTGCGTCTGTCCGTCTCATGAGAAGCATCAGGGCACGTCCCCGCGGTACCATCTCGAATCAAGTCCATATCAACGCGTTGCAGGTCGGCTTTTTTTCCCATTCATGATGACCGACGATAACGTCAACATTGATGTTTTTGTTATGCGACGCTGGGGGGAAAATAGCTGTATTCGGATGCATGACGCTTTCCCCCCGTTTTCGCTTGCTGAGATGACTCGAGTGGACAGGGTTGGTGTGTACCTTGCGCGCGCCGTGAGCTGGTCCGGTGGGCTGCTACCATCGTGCACATGTCTGTTACACTGGTACATACTTGTGATTGTAGATGACACCATGTGAATTCGAGACCGATCTCACGGATCGTCCTCACAAAGTCGATCTGTGAACATCCCTTCAACCCGACGGCTGCAGCGTCGCGGTCATGTATCAACTAGCACGGGTCGTCCAGCTCGGTATGAGGCCTTGGGGTTTGGTTGAGGTCATCGTTGGCGCCCTCCCGCGTCGAGCACGGCCCCCGCACTGCCATTTTGGTCCTCCAAGCGCCCACCACCCCATTCTGGAGGGGTGGTCGTCGTGATGCACGCACTGCATCTTTTTACTCGAACCAGCCCTCGACGCCGCCGCCGTTCTCTCGCTCTCCCTCACTCCACTGATCAGCGCAACCATGGGATGCTGTGGCGAACCAGCTCGCAAGGACGATCAATACACCAACCGACCGCAGCAGCCCACAACAGGCGTCGTTCAACATCAACCGACTGCGCAGGTGGCACCGCACATGTATGAAAAGCCCGCGCTGCTAACACCTACTGGCCCATCGCCACCTCCACCGAGCTTTCGTCCAGGGGGGCCAGGCGCTCAGCAGTGGGGCCATGGGTCACCTTCCCCACCACCAGGCAGCATCCACCAAGGCATGTCCTCGATGAATGCAAACATGCAAATGATGCCCCCCAACCCGGCATACGACGTTCCTGGTCGGGGTAGCCATGTGGCAATACCGACGCCATTGTACCAACCCAGTCCCATCCACGCACCAGCCCGACATGCTTCGACTTCCCCGTCCATCACGGCTTCCATGACGCACGGGGTCACTTCGATACCCAGGAATGAGTACGGCGGGCCTCCGGACGAGAGTCGTATGTCTATATCTATCGATTTTGGTGCGTTCTCGACCGCGGCGTGTTTCCCAGATGCGGATGCTGACGTGTGTTCCGCCCCTTCCTAGGAACTACGTTTTCCGGCGTGGTGAGTAATTGTGGCAGGCCCCATCTGGTTTAGGGGTGGTTGAATTGACCGGGTCTTCTTGAATTTGAAAACGAAAAGGCATATGCGTCTGCACGGATTGCTTCTGGTACTATCCAGCAGATCCTGCGTTGGCCAGGCTCGTTCGAGACGTTTCGAAAAGTACCGACATGCCTTTTGTATGACGAACACGGACAGGTCTTGGCATGGGGACTTGAAGCCAAGAATGCGAGTCCCATGCCGGGCACGTACCGATGTGAATGGTGCGCATACACGTATCTCGTTTCCGTCCCGTGCGATCTCACTTTTTTATTCAAGGTTCAAACTCTTTCTCGAACCACGTGCGTTACGCGATGAGAGTGCCATCGACCCGCGATTACCACAACTTCCAGTAAGTCGCCGCGTGTGTTACACTTGTCGAAAAAGGTTCAGCACCCCTTGACAGCCTGGCAAAACAGCCATGAATTTGATCGTCGACTTTTTGACCTGTCTGTGGGAGTATGCAAAGGAAGAGATCACACGAGAGATAGGGGCGGTCGCAGACCTGAGTAGGCGCTTGTGTTCCATTCCTCGTGGTGGGTGCATCACTGATGAACCACAGACGCGGCTGATGTCGTGGTGACTTGCCCTGCGGCGTGGGACGCCAAGGGGTGTGATCTCATGCGGGCAGCTGCCATTGAAGCCGGGCTTGTACAATCAGCGCGCGCTGGAGACGTTCATTGGCGTGATCGACTGCGCATCATCACGTACGTCACGTTGTTCCGTCTCACAGCCTGCGACATCCACTCTGATGGTCTATCTTTAGCGAGCCTGAGGCCGCTGCAGTGCACTGTGCCCGTTTGACGGACCTTCATAAACTGCGTCCGAGCCAAAACTTTATGATTTGCGATGCGGGAGGTGGTACGGTCGTACGCGTAGTTTTTTCTTTTTCTTTCCCTTTTGCTCATTCCCTATTGTGGGGTGACTTGACTGTTCGGCCGAAAGGACCTAGCGTGCTACAAGATTATCGGGCAAGTGGGTCAGAATGGGAATCTTGAGATCGCGGAGATGTGTGCCCGGTCAGGGGCGAACTGTGGCTCTCTCTTCCTGGATCTGCGATTCCGGGAGCTCGTCAAGACGCTGCTGGCAGACCACCCTGCGCACCTCGATGCGGCAAGTTTAGCGTATTTCATGCATTCGTTCAGTCAGACCGACAAACTTGCGTTTAAAGGCGAAGCTGATGATGGTACGATTTACCGCATGGGATCATCCGCTCGTCTAAATGAAACTCGCCAGAAACCTATTTCCATTTTACATGCTTCAACGTTCAGGACCCGCACGACCCTTCTGTGGGACTGGTGAATGGTGAACTTGCGATCCCAGGTATTCTGATTCGGCGGGAAGTTTTTGACCCCGTCGTTAATCAAGTAAGCGACCGTGTGGCGTCATGATGGATAATCGGTGGCTGATGGCTATTTAGGTTCTGGAGATGATCGAAGAGCAGTCGGGTAAGATCGAGCAACGGATTGATGCATTGCTTCTCGTGGGAGGGTTCGCTGGGAGCGAGTACCTTTTCAGAAAAGTGGAGGCAAGTATCTGGCGCCAAGCGATGTACTACCGATCAAGTGAAAATGAATTGTGTCTGTGTAGGCCAAGTTCGCTGGCAAGATGAAGGTGATCGCACGGCCGTCTGATGCTGATACGGCGACCGTGCGTGGTGCCGCGCAGTACGGACTCTCGCGCAAGACGATCGTGTCAACGGTGATCGCACCTCGGGCGTACATTATGAAAGTGAGCGTGGCTGTCTTTCGTAAGCGGGGATATACTGAGCGGTGGCAGGTGAAACTGCCAGCGGAGCCCGAGGATTGGCTAAAGCGACCGGCGTACATCCGGGAGAACAACGCGAGCGTGGCTATATGCGAAAACCGGTAAAGGAGACAATTGCGTTCATGTAGGAGACCAGATTGGTGACCGATCTAATAGGCTGCAATATCTGGTGATGAAGGGTGCGATTTTGCGAAAAGGGTAAGGATGCACTGTCGGTTTCTGCCCGTGCACTGGATGGCTAATCGGATGCAGGCAACGCGTGAAGACCAAGTTTTGGTGCGGGACGCGATTGAATTGAATGTGATCGTGTCAGCCTAAACGTTTCTCCGCAGCAAATTCTCACAGAACAGGCAAGGTAGGGGGGCCATGGGTGGATACTCTCCTTATGGCTGACACGCTCATGCAGATTGTGATTTTGTGGCTGTTCTGTACACATCCGAGTCCGACAAGATGATGCGATATACGGATGAGGCAAGGCTCTGTGTGGATTGACACGTCGCGGGTATTTTAAGTGACGTTTTATGCCACAGGGCGAGACGATGGAGCTCTGCAAATGGACGGTGGATCTGAGCTCGCTGCCCTCGTTCCAGCAAAATGCGAGTGTCCCGCAGCCAAACGGGTTCTACACAGGTGAGCGGGACTACTGGGTGTGTCCGCGGCTGACACGGGCGCAGAGTTTGAGCTCGGGCTGGAGATGGACAGTGCGGAGGTGCGGGGGGTGTTGTTCTACGAGGGCCAGGAATGGAGCAGGGTCGTGTTTGATTTTCTGAATTGAATTTGTTTTTCGTTTTTTGTTTTTTGTTTTTGGAATATTAATGTTATCCGGTCGCACACGGTCCTCTCCGTCCACTCGGCCAACGCCGAGTCTAATCCGTCCACCCCGTTCATATCGAACATAAATCCATCCCGGTAGACATGTCTCTCCCTCCCCCTCGTCCCCTCCCATGCACACCCTCCACGACCTCCTCCTCCCCATCCGACGCACCGATCCCCGCTTCATAAACTGGGGCCGCACCTTTGCCTGCGCCCCCATCGCCCTCTTCGAGCCCGAGAACGTCGATGACTGCCGCCTCATCCTCGAGCTTGCCCGCCGCGAACACCAGGTCGTCCGCGCCGTCGGGGTCGGCCACTCCCCCAGCGACCTCGCATGCACCTCCGGATACATGCTCCGCACCACGAAGCTCAACCGACTATTGGAGGTACGCCGATCTAGCCGTAATACATACCCACCCCTGCAACATCACAACACAGGTCCACGTCGACAAACGCTACGTCGTCGCCGAAGCCGGCATCACTCTCGACGCACTGCATGCAGAGCTTGCCAAGCACGGTCTTGCGATGATCAACGTCGGTTCCATCTCCGACCAGACGCTCGGCGGCATCATCACCACCGCAACGCACGGAACTGGCATCAATTATCGCGTTATCTCCACGCATGTCATCGCCCTGTCGCTCCTATTGGCTGATGGCACCCGCGTATCCTGTTCCCGCCAGGAGAGACCCGATCTCTTCATGGCATCCATATGTGGCTTAGGCAGCACCGGTCTTATCCTGTCTGTCACGCTCCAGGTGGAACCTGCGTTTCGACTCAGGGAGACGCGGCACTCGCTGACGTTTCACGAATGCATCCGAAATATGGACGCCCTCGTCCAAGCCTCTCAACACGTTCGAATATGGTGGTATCCGGCCGCGGACACCATGCGGGTATTTTCTGCCGATCGGACCGTAGAGGTAAGCAAACCCGTTCCGTATACCCCAACGCGACCGCTTCTTATCAATACACCCTTTTTCGAATCTCGATCTGCCAGCCAAGGCACGCAGTCGGAAGTTGGCTCTGCGATTCCTTTTTCGGTTTCCACGTGCTTCAGTTTATCCTCTTTTTGGGTCGCTACCTGCTCTCCCTCAACGTCTTCGCGACGCGGTTTGCGGCGTGGCTCGTTAGTAATGATGCCGTTGCTGTGGATGACAGCTACCGCATATTTAATCTAGACGTCAGAGTAAGTTCTCTTCTTTCGGTTGCCGTACCTCGCTCCGGTAACGAATCTACCCAAAAAGTTCCCCCAACACACGACAGAATGGGCCATACCTTATGGAAACACCCGACGTTGCCTGCAGGATCTCCATTCGTGGCTAGCCCAGGAATTCGCGGACCCGGACGGCCTGCGACCACACTTTCCTATTGAACTCCGGTTTTCGGACAGCGACGACATTTGGCTCAGTCCGAGTAACGGTCAACTGACGTGCTGGATCGGTATCGTCCAGTTCAAGTGAGCGCAGCCTTGGTTCAAGGGTGTCACGTCTGACTCACCACCCACTAGACCCTATGGGCTGGAGGTACCTTACCAAGCGTTGTTTGAGCGCTTCGAGGCCATCTTACTCAGCCACGGCGGCCGCCCCCACTGGGCAAAAGCACACCCTCTCCGACCGGACATTCTTCGTACCATGTATCCCCGTTTCGACGACTTTGTTCGCGTGCTGGAAGACGTCGACCCCCACGGAATTTTCCGTAATGAATATGTCCAGCGCCACATCTTTGGCAGGACAGGCCCAGAATTTGATGGCAGAGTGTTTAGGCACCATGTCAGCTCACGACTATGATTTTGAAACAGAATTCGGTTCAGGCACGGATACTGACGTTATCCAGACACATTTCTTGGTATTTTCTTTTTATCATATTACATTTGCACACATGGGTCATCTTCTTCAACATATAGCTACGCGAGTTCGCCCTTCTTGTGTTCTTATAGTCATACTGCACGCACACGGTTGTTGTACTCATAACCCTAGCTGCTGCTTAATGGATTCCCTCACCAGTCGTTCGTATTCCTAGACGTAGTTTTGCAATTGAATAATCAAATCATGTAAACACGAGATATGGAGAAGGAATTTCATACCGGTCTGTTGTCGCGATAGAGCTTGCAGCAATCAATGTTGGCGCCGCTTTCCAGGTTCGGTTCTACCGAAAGGGAGTTCAGTGAAACCCCCGTGGGGGACCGTCAAGACGTCACAGATAGGAATACGGGGAGGGCAAAGGGTGACGAGCGTACCTGCAAGCATCGAAATGACACTCAGAAGGACTTTTTCGACGCTCTGAACGGGACTCCAGCGTTCGGAAGCTTGTTCGTACATGGTCGGATCGTCACCGGGGGTATGTAGGATCGATATGCAAACGGTACCGTCTGGGTAAACTGTATGTTACGGTGACGTTTTTAGAACGTGTGTTATGAAATGGGAGGATTGGAGGGGGGGGACGTAACTGTTTGGATGGAACAATGGGGGATCAAATCTCATTTTGAAAGGCGACAAGGGATAATCGGCGGGCTAAATCAACAGAACGAGTCCGAGTCCGAGTTCTGGATCGTGGTTCCGTGGATGGAAAGGAAATGGACGTACAAAGGTGAGTTTGGCGACAAAGATGCCACCGTCCTAGAACGAATTGATGAAATGGTGCTGGGATGGGAGGGTAGGAGACGTACGAATGGGGTGTCTTTGGGACCACATATCAGGGCTTCCCATGT
>QFEL01002284.1:0-17818 GCA_003316195.1 Neoboletus brunneissimus | reverse complement strand
ATAAACGGAAAGGAAAAAGAGTATGGCGATCCCCTCCACTGTCACGGTTTTATTGGTGGGGCAAAGGATCACCCCCTTAGTAAGCCCATGGTCGACCATGACCAAAAGAGAGTCAAAGCCCCCAGACAGGGGGAGGTCGGTGATCAGATCACAGGAGATCTGCTGGAATGGGCAGGTGCAGGCAGAGTGAATGGGGGTGAGTGGGAGAACGGTGGGGTGTGTGTTTGACTTGTTTTGTTGACAGGTTGCACACCCTTCGATGTAGTGGCAAACATAGGAAGCAAGGCCGGGCCACCAAAACTCAGAGGCAACAAGTTGGCAAGTTTTAAGATAACCAGGGTGACCAGTAGAGGCGTGGTCATGGCATCATTGGAGGATGGAATGGCAGAGGGGGGAGTTGGCAGGGATGTAGATGCAGCTATTATAAGTGAGAATGCTTTTGAGCAATTGCTAAGGGGAGGTGTGAGAGTGAAGGAAGGCCAGAGTATTGTGGGAGAGGGATTGAAGTGCCTGAAGGGCACAAGGATTGTTTTTTGAGGTGGATTTGATATGGTTGGAGAGAGCAGAGTCAATGAGTCAAACAAAGAGAGAGGGGGGTATGAGGGTGACTCCTTGGTTATCAGTGTTATGGGGAGATGATCTGGTCATCATGAGAGAGCATCAGGTTCAGCAAGCTGGGACCCGGGGACATGGATGATTTTGAGGTCAAAGTCGGTGAAATTGAGGAGCCAGCGTGCCTGGTGATGGTTGAGGGTCTGAAGGGAGTGGAAGTAGGTGAGATTCTTGTGGTCAGTGAAGACCTGGACTGGAAAGGAGGAGCCATGGAGATAATATTGCCAGGCTTTGAAAGTGCAGATGACAGCGAGGAGTTCCTGGTCATAGATGTCATAGTTTTGTTCAGCTGGGATGAAAGACTGGGAAAGATAGAAACAGGGGTGCCAGTCACCATTCAAATCCATTTGGAGGAGAATTGTCCCAGAGGCATACTTAGATGTGTCGGTAGCTGTTACAGTTTGTTCAGGGATGGGCAACTATAGGCCCGAAAAGTGGAGCTCCTAGATAAGGAAAGCGAGGACGAGGGCAAGGGTCAAGACATGGATAATGCCTAGAGGTAGGTACACAGGAAGAGGCAAGGATCTAAGGTCCAAGGCCTCAGTCAACTCAGGTCTAATGCCTTGTTGTTGAGGACGAAGGGTGTGAAAGGCCAAGCTGGTCCAGTGACTAGAGAGGACGGGTTGCACAAGGAGTGAGCTTTCAAGAGTAGGATTTGGGAAGCTAAGCTAGGGTACAACCATGCTAGCTAGCAGATTAAATAGTGTACCCTACTGTGCACAGATTGAGTCAGGAATGGTAAGTACAGGGCAAGGGGGAGAGTATGTGCATGGTGTCTGAGCGGGAGTACTACAGCAAGGGCATGGTTGGAATGTGAATGGAGGAAGTAAACTGGAAATGAAGAGCAGAGATGAAAGGGGGTGCTGCCTGGGGTGGAGGGGAAGGGTTCAAAATAGAACCCAGGCAAGGCTGTGAAGTGTAAGGCTATAAGATGAAAAGGTTCCAGTTGAGACTAGTGATGAATCACAATAGAAAGAGTTACAATATGGCAACTTTTGAGTGAGAAAGGCATGGGCAGGAGAAGCATAGAGCCAAGTAGAAGAAAAAGAGTAGTTGCATGAATGGATTGTAACAGTAGTGATTGTGAAGGGAGCAGACAAGTCAAGAAGATGAAGAACAGGTTTCTTGAGGAAAAGCTGTTTCAGCCGTTGAAAGGCTCACTTGCATGAGAGGGACCAATTCCACTTGGTCGTCTTTTTGGTAAGGTCAATGAGGGGGCAGGTGACATTGGAGTAGTTTGGGATGAACTGTTAGTAGAAGTTGGCGAAGCCGAGAAAGGAGCGGACCCCTTTGACATTGGTGAATTGAGGCCATGCAGAGATCCCTTCCAGTTTAATGGGATCCATGGCAAGTTGGTCAGGGCAGACAATCATCCTGAGGTATTCAACTTCCTTGGCGGCAAAGGTGCACTTTTTGAGCTTTAGGTGAAGATCAAGCTCTGTCATGTACTGGAGGACATGTTTGGTTTGCTCTTCATGGGTTTTTGTGTTGGGGTAGAAGATAAGGAGGTTGTCCATGTAAATGACAAGCCACCCCTCTGCTATCATGTCAGAGAATAAATCATTCATGAATCATTGAAAGGTGGCAGGGGAGTTGGTCATCCTGAAGAACATGACCATCGGTTCAAAGAGGCCTTTGTGGGTGATGAAAGTGCCTTTTTATTGGTGTCCGTCCTTGATTTGGACATTGTTGTACCCCCATCTGATGTCAAACTTGGTGTATAGACAGGAGCTGTGGAGTTTATTGATGAGGTCAGATATTAATGGGAGGGGATAGGCATCTCTGATCGTATGTTCATTGAGATACTGGTAGTCTTGGCAGGACCAGAGGGTGCCATCTTTCTTCTTTATGAAGAAGAAGGGAGAGGCCTGGGGGGAGTTGGAGGGGCAGATTTTTCCAGTTTTAAGGTTCTTGTCAAGGAAGGCTTCTGCTGCGAGCTGTTCTTCAGGGGTGAAGGAGTATACCTTAGTGGTCTTTGGTACGAAGGATTTGTCAAGGTTAATCTCATGGTCATAGGGGTGGGAAGGTGGCATAGCTGATACTCCTTCATTGAAGACAGATGCAAATTGGGAGTACTCTGGGGAAGGATGACAGGCTTCTTTGCAGCTTCAGCTGCTATAGCAAGGTCAGTGGCGGTGGTTAGTTTTTGGACAAGAAGGGATTCTCCAGAGATAAAGCAAGAGCCACACTTGAGAATTCAGTTGACAGCGTATTCAGTGTAGGTAGCTCTGATCCATTTGTTTTCAGAGGGGTGGTCGAGGTAGGAATAGAGGTGAGCATCCTCTGAAGGTGTGGTGTGGATGTGCCTTTGAAGGCAAGGGAGGTCCGGGCAGTGGAACTTGGAATCACGTCGGTGGGTGTCAGTTACCTGGGTGAGGAACAGTTCCTCGGACTGATCAATGGATTCATTGAGGTGGATGCTGGGTGTGGCCCAGTCGATGGTTGGGTTGGCAGAGCAAAGCCAAGGGAGACTGAGGACGAGGTTCTCATGTCTGCAGTTCATAACGTGAAAGGTTACCTGTTGGACAATTCCCTCAATGTTGACAAAGAGGTTGGCAGTGAACTTAATCACCCTGTCCTTGTTATAGGAGACATTGGTGTTGCAGACCAGGATGGGTTCCTTCAGGCATCTGATGGGGAGGTGGTTCTTGTGGACAAAGTCCCAGTCGATGCAGGAGATGTCTGCACTGCTGTCGATGAGGGCTTGAGTTTCAATGGCTTTTAAGGTGTGTGAGGGTATGATAACTTGGACAGAAAGTTGCATTTTCTTGAAGATGTCTTGTACTAGTACAGATCCACATGAAAAGGTAGGGGAAGGAGGCATCGAGGCTGCTTCCCCATTTAAAAATCCAGAGAGGTAAAGTGAACCCAATGCACAGCCGGGGTGTCTTCCTCATCGTCCTTGCAGTCAATTAGGTTGGGGACATCGTCCTTCTCCTTCCCTTTCCCTTTGGCCACAGCATTCACCTGTTTGTAGGGGGAGGTGAAGTGGGGGCAGCAGGAGAACATATGGCCTGGTTTGTGGCAATGGAAACAGAGCTTCTTTTCAATGCATTGCTTCTTGATAGCCAAGGTCATCTTTTTGACTTTGATGGCTGAGGTGTCCATTTTATTAGGGTTTTTCTTAGAGGCAGGGGAAGTGAAGGATTGATATGTCTGTTAGTAGGGTTGCTGGTTTCTCTTGGCAATCTTGTCAGCTTGTTCCCATTGGGTGTGGAAATGAACAGCCTTTGAATACTAGTCAGTGATGGTGGTGGGGATAGTGTCAAGAGACATGATTTGCCTCATTAGGGAGGAGGGGAGATCCATGGTGAAGTATCTGATGAGGACATTGTCATCCTTGACTCCAGCATGCTGGACATGGCCTCAAAATTCGGCAATGTAGGTGGGGAGAGGGGGGTCATAGGTCTTATCTTTCTTCATGGTCATCCTGGCGGTGAACAGCCAGATGATGGCGTTTCCTATGGTGTCCTGGTGGCGAAAGGCGGTATAAAACTTGGTGGCGAAGTCAGCAAAGGTGCCAAAGTTTACGACAGTTCCAATGATGGCCTGCTTTCGGAATGATTCAGCCCAAGTTTTTGCAGTTCCTTCTGTCATGTACAGTATGAGAGAGTGAAGGCAACTTTCTTGTCTTCCAAGTTGTAGACATCATCACTGTTGATGATAAGGTAGAACTGGACAGTATCCAGCCAAGCTTCAGAGTTCTTGTAATCTCCATCAAAGGCTTCAGGGGCTCCAATGCAGAGTTTGATGGGTTTGGTCAAGAACATGGTGGGGAATGGGGCAGGGACAGGTGGTTGCCTGATGGGTGATGGGTGGTGTGAGGAGGAGGGGGTGGGGGTGAAGAGGGGGAAGACAGGTTGGGTGGCAATCAGAGTAGGGGAGGGTGGAGTTGGTTCTCATGGGAGGAAGAGTTGGGTGGAGAGCTGGTGGCTTAGGAGGAGGCTGGAGTGTTCCTCTTCTTTGTCAGGGATGGGAACATCGAGGTCAGTGGACTCTTCAGATTCTTCCTCAAAGGGAGGGTTTTCCTCGGTGTCGGATGGGGAATCAGAGTAGGTGGCACGCCACCTGTAGTTGTCAGATGGGTAGGAAATGGTGGGTGGTTTATGATGATAGTAACCATGGTAGGATGAGCTTAGCTTTTGTTACGGTTTTACCTGGGAAGGGTGACTGTAGACCCGAAATGGGAAGCTCTTGACAAGGGGGCAAGGGTAAGGGCGAAGATGTTGGCTTAGAGAGTGAGGGCGCAGGAGGAGGCAAAGATCAAAGGTCTAAGGCCTCAGTTAACTCAGGTCTAAAGCCTTGTTGTTGAGGACAAAGGTTGTGAAGATCCTAGCTGGTCCAGTGACTGGTGAAGGCAAATTGCACAGAGGTGAGCTTTCAAGGGTAAGATTTGGAAAGCTAAGCTAGGATACAACCATGCTAGCTAGTGGATTAAATAGTGTACCCTACTGCGCACAGACCAAGTCAGGAATGGTAAGTACAGGGTGAGGGGGAAAGTGTGTCCATGGTGTCTGAGTGGGGGTACTACAGCAAGGGCATGGTCAGAATGTAAATGAAGGAAGTAAATGAGAAATGAAGAGCAGAGATGGAAGGGGCATTGCCTGGGGCAAAGGGAAAGGGTTTGAAATAGAACCTGGATAAGGCTGTGAAGTTTAAGGTTATAAAATGAAAAGGTACCGATTGAGACCAGTGATGAGTCACAGCAGAATGAGTCATGATATAGTGAGTCACGAATGAGAAAGGCATAGGCAAGAGGAGTGTAGAGCAAAGTAGAGGAAAAAGAATAGATGTACAAATGGATTGTAACAGGCGGAATAAGGAAAGAAAAAAAAAGCTGAATACACATCACCAATGGAGGGGCCCTCTCCATAACAATACACTTTAGGGACAAAAGTACATGAACTGTAAAAAACAATAACAAAAATAATACCTCCCCCCAGAACAATTCACCTACTGGAATTGCAATGACCGATTGAATCTATTGACAGGTCATCAGTCACCCCTCTGGTTCAAAAAAACAAATCTTACCATAGACCCATGGAAAACCAGGTAGGATCTTTCTGGAAGGTGTTACAGTTCGACCTAGGGATGGACGACCATAGACCTGAAAGGTGGGAGCTCTAGCTGAGGGAGGCAGAGACGAGGGCAAGGGAGGGGTACCAGGGATGCCTAGAGGTGAAGACACAGGTGGAGGCAAGGATCAAGGGTCCAAAGCCTCAATTGACTCAGGTCAAATGCCTTGTTGTTGAGTGCGAAGGATGCGAAAGACTAAGCTGGTCCAGTGACAGGCGAAGACAGATCACACAAGGGTGAGCTTCAAGGAGTAGATTCAGAAAGCTAAGCTGGGGTACAGTTGTACTAACTGGCAGGTTAAATAGGGTACCCTACTGTGCACAGACCAAGTCAGGAATGGTAAGTATGGGGCGAAGGGGAGAGTGTGCATGAAGTGTCCGAGTGGGGGTACTATAGCAAGGGCATGGAGTGGAATGAAATGGTGGAAATACTCAGAAATGAAGAGTGGAGATAAAAGGGGGCGCTGCCCAGGGCGGAGGGAAATGGTTTGAAATAGAACCTGGGCTAGGCTGTATAATTTAAGGTTTAAATGAAGAAGAACGTGACTGACTGTGACTGACAGAAGTGTAAGGTGTGAGAAGCATAGGCAAGGCTGGGGCCAGCGAAGGGAAAAGAGTAGGAGAAAGAGTAGACATATGAAAGAATCATAACAGAAGGGGAGGGGAAGCCAGAGGAGAACTGGGTAAAGCTGTAAGTGAATGATGTAGATGAAAAGAGATGAAAGGGAAAGACTGTGAGCCAATAAATGTTGATGAAAGGAAACTGAAAGAGTGTTGCAAAACACGAGTGGCCCTAGATAAAAAGAAGGCGAAGTTTAAATTAAACCAATATGCAGGGTGATGTACCCCTCCACCATAAGTATCTTCTGGATAAACCAACTCCCAGAACCAACAAAGAAATGGGAGCAGGGCTAGCACCCCAACACACCGATCCTCAACTGATAATACCTTCAAGCCCGCTAGCAACGAAGTGGGAGCAGGGATAGTACCCTGACATACCAATCCTCAACCAATATTACCCCAAGCCTGCTAGCAAGGAAGTGGGAGCAGGGATAGTACCCCAACGCACCGATCCTCGACTAACCATATCCCCCCAGCCCACAAGCAGGAAAGCACTGGAATGGCAACGTGAGCTGCGGTAACAAGATGCAATCACATACCTTTTCAGGTAACATATACTTTGTGATTATGTGGGCTGCAGTCCCACATAACCATAAAGTACAGATGCTTATAGTACCGCACTGATTACCACAATGCTTGGAGATCAGGAGAATGGGTAACAAAGTAGTGGAAGGACCAGGGTTCAAAGTGGCGCAGGGCAAGGTTGAAAAGAGCACAGGAAAGGTTTAGTTGGCTTTAATTAACCAATGTTGTTTCCACTTGTAATGCTGCCCTCATGACATCATGTGACCTTTGCCCAAAGGAAACTCTAGACTTAGTGACTCGTGACTGACACTACCTCATGTGACTGACTTGTCATCAAATTCAAAAGTCAAATTACCGCTTCATCACTTGCCTGTTTTTGTGCTAAATGGGGGAGGCCCTGGGTTCTCTTCCTGCTAAGTAGTAATAAGATGAATTCTACGGTCAAAATACCTGGGTGTGAGAACAATTTTAAGTAGTAGTGAGACTGCTTTTCAGCTACAAGTGGATGTCAAGATGACACATTGCTTCATCACTCACCTGTTTGTGTGCTAAATAGGGGAGGGGGTTCCAAAATTACACAGCCGCTTCATGTTACGATTCATCCATGCATCTACTCTTTTTCCCTACTCTTTTCCCTTTGCTTGTCCCCAGCCTTGCCTATGCTTCTCACACCTTACACTTCCATCTGTCACAGTCTGTCATGTTCCTCTTCATTTAAATCTTAAACTACACAGCCTAGCCCAGGTTCTATTCTGAACCCTTCCCCTCCGCCCTGGGCAGTGCCCCTTTCATCTCCACTTTTCATCTCCAAGTATTTCCTCTGTTCTATTTCATTCCATGTCCTTGCTATAGTACCCCCGCTCGGACACCTTGTGCACACTCTCCCCTTCACCCAACACTTACCTTTCCTGACTCAGTCTGTGCGCAGTAGGGTACCTTATTTAAACCACTAGTTAGTACGGTTGTACCCTAGCTTAGCTTCCCGAATCTACTCCTTGAAGCTCACCTTTGTGTGATCTGTCTCCGCCTGTCACTGGACCAGTAGGACTTTTCGCATCCTTCATACTTGGCAACGAGGCATTAGACCTGAGCCGACTGAGGCAATGGACCTTAGATCCTCACCTCCTCCTGCATTCTCACCCTTAGGCATCTCTCGCATGTTGCCTTTGCCTTCATCTTTGCCCTCCTCAGCCAGAGCTTCTACCTTTTGGGTCTATGGTCGCCCATCCCCTGGTCAAACTGTAACACTTCATCACTCGCCTGTTTGCAAGCCCAATGGGGGAGGCCCTGGGTTCACTCAATACTAGTAATTTTGACCCCAAAATTACATACCTGCTTCATCACTCACCTGTTTGCGTGCCCCATAGAGGGGGTTCTCTAAATAGTATACTGGTAACAAGACTGATTTACATTGTATCCCCCCTGCGACCTCAT
This sequence comes from Neoboletus brunneissimus, assembly GCA_003316195.1. Classification (NCBI taxonomy): domain Eukaryota; kingdom Fungi; phylum Basidiomycota; class Agaricomycetes; order Boletales; family Boletaceae; genus Neoboletus; species Neoboletus brunneissimus. The sequence continues at coordinate 9,551 of QFEL01002284.1, read as the reverse complement.
CGATTCCCACAGTCAAATTACCCTGCTTCATGCAACTCAGGCCAGCGTCTCTGCCTCCAACATCCAGCAAGTCCTTCTGCTTGCCTCTTACATTGCCTTTCAGGGCCCAATGGCCACCCCTTTGGAGTTGCCTATTCTGGGGTATGTGAAGGGTGGCATGAGTCGGAGCTGCCCATTTTGGTATAGTACATTACTTTACTTGACGCACTCATGTTCAACAACGTCAAAAATGTTCCACCAAAGCGCCCTCATCATGGCTACAAAAGATAACGCACTCTATTGGCACCTGCTTTCCTGCCTACAAGAGGTACTATCTACCACAGTGACCAGTTCCATCTTTCGGGATGGACAGCTTATCTGGGAAATTTTTCAAAAACCCAAGTAAGCGGTATTTGCTCTCCTTTTCTCATTTTCTTATCCCTTTTTCTAGACCTTGGCTGATGCTTGGTGAGGATGAGAGCTCAAGTTGAAATGGACTGGGCCACTGCTCACATTGACCTGTCCAAACTGGCGGTTTTGTTGGCCATGACAGATCAGGAAATCCATTGCAGTACAGCATTAATTGCAGCAGCCTTCCTGAATCCACATGAGTGACCAATCTGATTCATCCATTCCCACCTATTCATCACTTATGAGATTTTTGATTTATCCTAGTCTGTTTGCCATGGGATGCTGATCAGTTCACCAAGGCAAATGACAACACTTGGGCTCAGTTTTTCGTGACTACTGAGCTAGGTAGAATTACCAAACCGACAACCTTGGTAGATATCCATGGGAAGATACTTGCATGGTATCTACCAGGTATTTTCTTGCCTCACTGGATGGTAAGTCTCAATTGAGGGGAAGGATGGCTCCATTCTCACCATGTTTTCTAGGAACTACTCAATAATTATATGAAGACCTTCCGAGATATCCTGATGAACAGCCTAAAATCTGGAAGCTCCTAGCAGTCAGACAGATTTGTCATTCCTGGGACAGAGGCAACATTTGGAGTGGGGCAGATGTCCATTTCTGTGGAAATGTTCTTGATAGGACATACAGTGAGTATTTCGTAATAATGGCCACAGTTTCAAGGCTAATGGCTGCCACTCTTGGATAAGCAACCACAAGATCCAGTTATATTATCAAGGTCCTTAAAATCCCAGGGGTTCAAGCTTGGCTTTGGGTAATGGAGCCTTCCAAGTAGTTTCTCAATGCAGTTCTTGGGATTGTCCACCAGGAATTTTGGACAGCCAGCTCAGCTGCTGCCAGTAAATGTAGGAAATAGCTGGGTTTCCAGCTAACCACTTGGCCCACTGCATTTACTGGATTGGATGTCATTGTCAATCGCTTAACGCTGTCCCATTGTGACAAGGGCAGTGCTCCAGCATTTTACAACATGTTGGTTAGCCTTAGAACCAGTAAGGATGCCTTATTGATTTTGAATGACATTGCTGCTGAATTTCAATACTCCCCAGGGTCAGTATTATTCCTGACAGGGTGGATTTTGAAACACAAGGTCAAGGAATGGGGGGAAGGGGAGAGGGTGGCAATTGCTCACTACTCTAAGGATAAAGTATTCCATAGATTCAATCTTCCTAGGCCACCAATGCCCACCCAGTTAACTTGGTGGGCATCTCATGGTATATATTTGTAGCTTTCTTACTTGACTTACTTCTGACAGAATTTGGTTAATTGCTTGTGGCTGTTATTGTATGCTATATCTCCTTGACTTACCCTATTTAGCTACCTACTTTTGGATGGAATTCAGCTAACTGCATTGGGTTGCATATTGGATGTCAGCTCTTTAATCTCTGAAGCTGTTCATTCAGGGCTATGCATATATACCCATTGGTATGTAGGGCTGTACTAGCTGGTTATGACATCAGTAGAGGTGGTATATCAAAACATCAAGAGTTGCTCATGGGGAAGTCCCACCAAACCATGTCCCATTCTCAAAAATCAAAGAGGATCAAATTCACAGCCCATAAATCTGGGAGTTCAAGCCATGCATCCACCTCAGGACAAATGGTGGTATGGACTCCTCAAAAGACTCATTGAGGAAAAACAAAGTATCAAGAAGTGGACACCAAAGCCTATTACACCTTATCCAATGGTGAAGAGGAAACTCCCAGAAGGAAGACCCCCCAAACTCCAGGTAATTTACCTTCTGGGTGGTGTTATGATTTTCATTTCTAGCTCACATGCTCGCTCATGAGCTAATGTTCCCGGCCCGGCATCCTTGCATCCGGCCCCCAGCTACACTCTATTTCCATTCCTGGTCACACCTTGACACCTTTCAACTCACATCTCTGCCATTGCCCTCTGGCACGGGTCTTCCCAGTTTGCCTTGGCTATCCCTGGCCTCATGCCTTCCCCTCATTGCATTCATCATCGCCCCTCAGCTGTATTACCACCACAGTATTGCACTGCATGTCTCGGTATCTATTCGCTGTCTGTTCAGACTCTATCTCGGTCTCTGTTGGTTCATACTCTATTTCACTCGTACTCTTACTATAGATCCTGGAGTGGGGATATTGTTTCCTATTGCTTCCTATTGGTGCCAGTTACCATACATGAACGCTTCTTCTTACAGATGCACAGATTTCCCCATAGTTATATATAGGCCCGCCTTAATGCGGCTGTACCTTAACTTAGACCTGATCCATTATACCTAGCTTCGAACTCCTGATTGGCGGACCCTTAGCCTGATCAGATCAATGATGCGCTTCTTGACTATCTTCCTTTCCCGTGTTACAGAAGGAACCCCTGTTTGCCTATACAGAATCATACCCCTATCTCTCACCTCGGATGCTGAGACCGCCAGACCGGGCGTTCAGTTGCTGGGTGTCTGATCCACTTGTTGTACTAGTGTCTGTCAAGCATTAGCCAGTGGATATGAACATAACAGGTGGGATAACAACTTCATTGGCATTCCTGGGGATGACACAGCTCATGTGAGGTGAAAAACAAAGCTAAATTATAATTATTACCATGTCTTATGTAAGCCTTATGAGAACTGACATTATCTTATCTTATCTGATGCAGATCCAGCACAACTATCTATCTGATCAGGTTCCCTGGCAAGATACATATCTGGCAACCATCCTGCAAGGGGAGGGCCATGCCAATGGGAACCAAAAATGCCTGGGCTGTTTACAGGCTGAAGCTGATATTCAGTGCCTTTCCTGCCTCAATAGTCCCTTATGGTGCAGTTCCTGCGCAGTGAAGGCCCATGCTACCTTACCTTTCCATAGGGCTGAATGGTGAACTAGGGAATTTTATGATATAGTTACTCTTCACAAACTTGGATTTGTTCTGAACCTAGGCCATGCTGGGAATGTCTGCCCCCACAACACTGAGGGAAATACCTCCGATTGGTCATTCAAGGAGATTACCATAGTAGACTCAGCAGGAATATTTGTCCATCAGGTCAGATGGTGTCATTATAATGGCACTGAAGTGAAAGACAAACACCTTCAACTACTTCAAGCCCGTCTCTTTCCCTCCACCACTGCCCAACCTCAGACAGCCTTTATTTTCAATGTTCTCAATCACTTTCTCATTGATGCCTTGGAATGCAAGACTTTGGCCATGAGCTTTTACCACAAGCTCTGGAGACTCACCAACAATGCCTTTTCCAGTTTTTGCCAGTAGATATTGTTATATCAGATTATTGCTGTTTTTCATTGGTTTGAAATTGGCAAGACTGTTACTGTGAACTCATGAGAGTATCTTGAATATGGAGAGACTTGACCCATAGGAAGCGAGCAGGATTTGGTCACAATGTGGAGAGAAGACCAGGTCCAGGTGATTTAGTCATCTTTTGTCCAGCTTATCCCCAATTGGGTATCAATTTGCCCAAGGATTGGAAGGAAAAGTATGACAGATGAGTATTTTGATGAATTGCAAAAGTAGGCTGACTTAGAGAATCAGTGAGGCTCTGGCATTGTGATATGTGGTCAATGGTAATTTTACTGCTCAACATATGAAGATGAAGTGACCTGAGCAGGATATTGCCCTGTCTAATGGGTTGGGTTATATGGTGGAGGATCAACCTTATCAATCCTACATTGATGCTGCCTCTGACAATAAGAATATAAGTCCTTATCCTCTTGGATTATTCCCCTCAATGGAGCTATGCTAAAAATCAACATGTCAGAATCATCAGGCAGTAAATGCTGCCAATATAAACAAGTCTAATCTCAGGGCCACTGGAATAGGTGCCACTGCCTGTGCTTGTCATGGTTGCTTTGTTCCTCACTTTGGTTGATTTCTACAAAGGTGAATAGTAAGTTTTTTTCTAATTCTTCTTCAGTTAGTGGGTGGTTCATTCCAATCATAGGCAAAAAAATATTGATTACTCCATTTGTCAGGCCATCTCATATCATTCTGATGGCTTGGGAAAGGCACTCATTATCTATGATGTCACTTGCCAGTGGTACAAGAAATTTGAGAGTCATGTGGAGTCATATGAGGGTTTATTCATTCCTAGGAACTTGCAGATTGTCCCTGCAGTGGGAAAATTTCATTTGAGTGCCCACAAAGCTGATTGCTTTGCCAGATACAGCCTTATGTTCATGCAAGGTGCTGGTCACATTGATGGTGAAATTTTGAAGACATTGTGGTCCTCATTCAACAAAATCTCTCCTAGTGCCAGATCAATGACTTTGGCCCATCAACAGGAGCTCTATGATAACCACATGAGAGACTCAAATTGGAAGAAGTTGGTGGGTTTAGGTAAGATCATATATTTTTTAAACATCTGTCAGTCTAGATGGCTAATCTTGACTAAGTCAAATCTCTGTGTAAAAATCACAAGGCTGCTTCTCAAGGTGTTAAGGCCACCCAAGGTCCTTTGGAGGAGCTTACTGCCTCTTTGGATAATCTGAAGGTAGAAGAGTGGTGTAAAAATGCAAAAAAGGCTGAGCAAGAAAGAGGGAAAGCCCTGGATATTTATATAGTAAAGATGGATAAAGGTGGTTCATTTTTCTCTGGTTATGTCCTAATCATATTAAATATTTCCCTAACAGCTCCTACCTTGGCAGAAATTCAGCTCAACCTGGTGGAATCAACACAGGCTACTTCTGTCATGAGAAATTCAGTGACATGGCTGGTGGAAGGGATTAGTATTGAGGATGCTCAGTAAGTCTCCTACTATATTTCAATGAAATGATTCCACTAGGAGTCATTTAGGGATGCATTGAGGGCAGAGATAAGATACCTACCAAGCAATCCAACCATCTCACAAAGAACTGGTATAGCTGAAAAACGACAAAGACTTTGGGCCAGAATCTCAAAATTCAATGAAGCTGCTGGAGCATTGACAGGGGGAGTCCAATGTGACATTTTAGGATGCCTTGTTGATGACCCCAATTTTTGCCTGGAGGAGAATGGTGACAAATTGGAAGAAAAAAATCAGAATGATTTCTGGCAAGATGTAGGGGACCAGGAGAATGAAGATTATTCTGATGACCTTGATGATGTCATTGATGAGAACCCTGAGCTTCTCAAATTATGGCTGCCCTCTGTTATTAAAAGTTCTGCAGCAGAAGGTCTTGGGTGGGTTGACTTGATGAAGGAAGAGATTCAGCTATGAATAGGCCAGGTAAATGATAGCCTGGAAGACCTGCAAACTCACCTAGGTCACAAGTCTGTGTTATATCAGATTAATTTCCAAAGTCCAGCTTCAGTACAAACAGCTATCAGATCCAAACAAGAAATCCACCGGTTGGTTCTAAAGATTACTGTTATGATTCATTCTCACGTCTACCTTTTTCCTGTTCTTTTCCCTTTGCTCGCCCCTGCCCCACCTATGCTTCTTATATCTCACACTTCCATTAGTCACGGTCGGTCACAACCCCTTTCATCTAAACCTTAAAGTTACACAGCCTAGCCCAGGTTCTTCTTCGAACCCTTCCCCTCCACCCCGGGCAGTGCCCCTTTTCATCTCCACTCTTCACCTCCAGCTATTGCCTCCGTTCTGTTCCATTTTGTGCCCTTGCTGTAGTACCCCCACTCGGACACCATGCGCATCCCCTCCCCTTCGCCCTTTACTTACCATTCTTGACTTGGCCCGTGTGCAGTAGGGTACACTACTTAAACAGCTAGCTAGCATTCCTGTACCCTAGCTTAGCTTCCCGAATCTATACCTCAAAGCTCTCCTCTGCGCGATCAGACTTCGCCTGTCACTGGACCGGCTTAGCCCTTCATATCCTTTATCCTCGACAATAAGGCATTGAACCTGAGTCGACCGGGACCTCAGACCCTTGATCTCTGTCCCCATCCATGTCTCCACCCTCAAGCACCCTTCATATCTTGCCTTTGTCTTCGCCTTCGCCCCTCTAGTTTGAGCTTCTACCTTTCGGGTCTACGGTCGCCCACTCCTAGGTCGAACCATAACAATTACTCAAGATGTGCGAAGATACCATTGGGCCAGGCAAGCACTTTCTTATGAATTTGCATGCTTCACAAGATATTCTGCAAAAGTATCCTTTCATAACTACTGTAGATCTTGCCATTAACAAGGATGTGACTGAAGAAACCATTTGGGACAAAGCTCTGATGTACTATCTTGGTTCTAGAGAATTTCTGGAAAGAAGCTTGGCATTGCCAATATTTGGACTGAGGAATGTAAGTCAATGCATGAGTTCCTTGTGATGATGGATGGTTTGAAATACTTTCCCCAAGTTTATCAAATCAATTGGTTGAAGGCCAGGACAAGATATGAGAGATGAAAGGAAGAGTTGGAAATGGTCAAGCATGAGATGCTTTGGTTATCCTTATGGTTCAAACATCAGGAAGAAGTATGGGGAGAGAGATGGAAGAAAAGCAGCCAGCCAGGGCAAAAGGCTTATGCAGCAAAGCAAAGAAAATTATGGCAGAGATTCAGAGAGAGAGGGGAAGAAACAGTGGAAATATATTTCAAGACAAACAACTGATTTTGTTATGGTCACGTAACAGAGTGGACTCACAATTCATACTTATCATTTTTCTTTGACTAGTTTCAAGTCACGTGACCAGCTCATGTGCAACACTACATCTAACTTATTCTTTCTTATCTTTCTCTAGGAGACAACGGACTCCATGCGACTCTGAGATATCCCTTTGGAATCATGTGACAAGGTCATGTGCTAGTCCAGATCTCAGATGGACACTTTATCTATATTTGGTTATATTCTTTCTCATGATCATCTCCACTTATGCTTCTCTTCCATTCTGCCACACCATATGTGCACCTCATGCTTTTAATCTCTGTCACACTTCTATTCCACATGCATATGCCTCATGTATTTAATTACTGCTCACCCTATGCCCTACATCGTGGATTTGACCACAACATATACACATAATAGTATGAATATATAAATCCAGAGGGCTATGGCTGATATCCCCAGTCTAGTTCTCTTGGGAGTTTACCACCAAAGAGATCCTCTCAGTTCCTCTTTCCCTCTAGTATTTGGTTTTAGTTGATTTGCCTAAGCCTAGCTTTGGGTCATTTCACTAGAACTAGACTATCAACATCAGCTTACCCTTCTCAACTTTAACCTTCGTCGTCCACATCAGCAAGTGCGTCAACCAATTCCTCGTTCAAGTTAGGACTAGGCATACTCATCGAAGGCGCTAGTGCCTTTTGTTTTTCACAGGTCACTCTGGTTGTTCCTGACTTCAGACAGGGGGCCAGCAACTTCTCTAAGCCACCCTTACGTCACAAGTAGCGGGCTGCTAGGGGCATTGCCTACAGATAGAGAGTGGGAATTAGTTAGGACTACAAGGGACCAGGAGCAGGTTGCAGAAGCCAGAGAGGCACCGAACCCAGTGCATGAAGAGACACTGTCAGAGCCATCACCGGCTACAGCTTTCTTAAGAGCTCTCAATTTTGGGCCTGGATTAGGAGATTATCCCACAGATCCATATGATAAGAGACTCCTGAACCTCGCCAACTGCTTAGCATGGGGGAGTCCACTTAGCTTGTCCATCGGCCTCACCTTAAACCAGACATCTACACTTGGAGATAGCAGGTACTCGCCTCAAGCACCATCACCCCCACCGCAGAGACAAAGAGAGTGGTTATATGACCCCAACGATTATGAAGGAGAACCAGAATATCTGACCTTCATTCTCATGCTGCTGCCACCCAGAGCCCCATCAACTACTCCCAACCTACAAGAGACTAGGAGCATATACTGGTACAACGGACTTATTCTGAAACTCGAAACAGTACACATAAAGTGGAAAAGAGAAGAGACCCCAGAGTTAGAGGAAGCTCTGAAGCCAAAGAGGCAAAAGAAAGAGTATTGCAGACAAATACAGAGATTGAAAGGAGGAGAGCCTTTGTCAGACAAAAACTACACTACAAAAATGCTTAGGCCTCGCTTATTGCTCCACAAGCCTCTTTGATATCTTTAAAAAACTTATTACCAAACTTTCAATATGACTTCCCTCCCTGCCATCCTTGCAGAAGCCCTCTCCAATGCTGCTCAGACTGAAGGAGTCTGGGGGAACTTAGCATCGCAACTCCAACTATACATGAAGGTGCAACAACAAGAGTTTGAAGCAGCAAAGCTCTTAAACTGAAATCTCGCAGCCACAGTAGAGCAACTGGAGGCACAAGTGGTAGCACTGTCTACCTTCAAAGAAAAACAAACAGAAGGAGGAGAACCAAAGTTGTCAAAAATATTTCAAGACCTAGGAAACTTCTCTGGGAAGAAAGAAAAAGATAATGACTTCAAGCACACCTCTAAAAGAGCCAAGAAGTGGCTGGAATCTCAAGGGATCAAGCTTCTTGACTGGCCAGCACAATTTCCAGATCTTAATCCCATTGAACATCTCTGGGAAATCCTCAAAAAAAAGCTTGATAGCTATATAACACCACCAAAAGGAGTATGGGAACTTTGGAAGAGAATTGAAGTGGAGTGGGGAATGATAGAGGTTGAGGAGTGTCAAGGATTGATAGAGAGTATGCCCAGAAGACTAGAGGCAGTGATAAAAGAAAAGGGAGAGCATGCAAAGTACTAAAATTGTAGAATAGAAATGTTGCTCAAAAAAGTGTCCCAATGACATATCATTTTAATATGGCAATATCTCAGTGCCATGACAACCAAATCACATGACTAAGAGCTCATCTCCAGGGAAAGGGTTAGGGCTATCAATGACCCAGCAAGGGTTAAAGTTAACACCTTTTGAATCTCCTGCAAATGTCAAGCCTTTTCAAAATAGCCAAATATTGGAACACTTTTTTGAGCCACTGTACATATGTACAGAAGTGGAGTCATGTGCAGAGTATCAGAGTTGACCTTAGTGGAAATACAGGATATGATAGTATCCCCTCCTTAGGCTTAAACCTCTGAAAACCTAGGCAAGGGACAATCCAGGGTTGAAAAAATTGGAGTCTATTACAATTTACTCAACCCCTATCTTTTGTCCACCATTCACTTGCTTTCTTTGTCTATGTTCCTTTTTTTCCCCCATTCTATGTTCTGATTCCTATGGGAACTCCTACTCTTTTTCCTCTTCATTCCATATTCTCAGTCCTACTTCCCATCCCCTGCCTTTGCTTTGCCTTACTTCTT
>QFEL01002281.1:0-32478 GCA_003316195.1 Neoboletus brunneissimus | reverse complement strand
GGGACGAGGACTAGGGGTGGGGTGCAGGTGTACAGACGGTTCTCACAGGTGTGAGACAGGGGTGAAGCCAAAAAAGGGATAGGGGCTAGGACGAGTTGTAACACATGCACCCTCCACCATGACTTCCACCTCATCATTGCTGTGTTGTCTCACCTTGACCTTTGCTCCCCCCTTTGGGCTCTTTATAAAGCATACCTCCAATACTCCTGCCTGCACATCCTTACCTTCCACCCCAACTCTTCTGCCAGCACCCATGTAGCCATCCTCAAGCTACAGATAGACCAGATTACTGAGGAGCTCAAGGGCAACCTTGTCATGGCCATGTACCAGCTTAACATGCTGGAGTTCTTAAAAGAAATCAAACATTATCTCACCAAACTTGCTATGTTTTCTGTTACAACTCGTCCTAGCCCCTATCCCTTTTTCGGCTTCACCCCTGTCTCACACCTGTGAGAACCGTCCACACACTTGTACCTCGCCTCTCGTTCTCGTCCCTCCTGGCTTTAGGAGACCATCACCGCTCCTAACGAGATCTCCCCACTTGGCCTCTCGACTAGACTTCACTCGGACCCTTCGTCTTCCGCCCTCGTCCTACTCCGAGTTACCTCCTCCGCCCTACTCTCCGCCATAGACCCATTCCCGTGCCTATCCAGGAACACCCTACCTCTCCGTCACCTTGGACCTTCACCGGTCACATCTGGGGATCTTCCCCATCACCATCGTTTATCTATGCATCTGCCCAGGATCTTCCCCTGGCACCCTCGTACACTCTTCCTTGTCCCTGTTCACCTTGACGTTCTTCATTTACCTTACCACCGGTGCTATCGGCACACCCTCCACCCTAGTCATACGTCCGCCGACGTCATGATGTAATCTCTCCCCTTTGCCCCGCTTACGCGGCCTTCACCCTCGCTTATTTCACACCTGGCACTTTAGCTTGCGCGTCCTTCTGACGGCCCTGCCCTTTGCCCATACCCTTAGACCACATTCGAACTCCTCTTGATTAGCATACTTATATACCGGACACCTAGTACACTTATTCCCTATCTTGATCTTACCTGGGTATCCCCCTCGCATTGTAGCACCTGTACTTTGCATCTACACCCAATGTCACTACTTTGATCTTCTTCTACTGTTGTCTGGCGCCCCCGTCAGGACTTCCTCGACTAGAAGAAGCTCCCAGGTCTACGTCTCCAGCTTACCCGGTTGGAACATAACATTTTCCACTCTCTCTTCATTCACCCCCTCCACATTCTCATCCCCATTGAATGACGATGAAATCTGCCTTATTGAATGAGTAAAAGTCCACTGGACTGGGCATGAAGAACAAGCACCTCTACCCTCCACTCATCCTCAGTACGCTGAGACCTGCTATGAATGTCACCACCTAGGCCATATCAGATCCAATTACCAGTACTATCAATGCCCAAACTGCCTTTAATGGGCCCCAGGTCACTTTGGCTTCCATTGCCAACTTTGTCGATGTGTTAACCCCACTCCATCATTTTTAACAATGTCTTTATCCTCGCATCATATCCATTCATCCTTCTCCTCCACTCCCATTCCACCTCATCATGCCTCCTCACATCCTTGTCGTCGGCCCACCCCTGCACCCGCTCGTTGTTCCCTACTCCTGCCCCCTCACCCCCCCTACTCCCAAGTACAATAACCACGATGATGTCTATGACAACATCACCTGGGGCAATATCACCGGGTCCCCCTACAGCAGGTCGGCCAACCTCTACTAGGATTTCCTCACCAGTGGCTCAGAGGATAACTTGGAGGTAATGTTACAATTCATTTATCCATCTACTCTTTTTCCCTCATTTCACTTTGAATGTCACCTAGCTCATCTCCACAATTATGCCTCTCTCTTTCTTTCATGACTCATGTTACCACCATAACTCATCACTGACCTTAGTCCATACCTTTCATTTTAAACTCTAAACGTACACAGCCTAGCCTGGGTTCATTTCCAAACCCTTCCCTCCACCCTGAGCAGCACCCCTTTCATTTCTGTCTTTCATCTCCACTTACTACCTTTGATTCCTGCCATTCCATGCCCTTGCTATAGTACCCTTGCTTGAACACCTTGCACATCCTCTCCCCTTTGCCCCATACTTATTATTCTTGACTTGATCTGTGCGCAGTAGAATACCCTATTTAAGTTGTGAGCTAGCACTACTGTCCCCTAGCTTAGCTTTCTGAATCTTATCCTTGAAACTCATCTTTGTGCAATTCTCCTTCGCCAGTCACTGAACCGGCTAGGACTTTTGCTACCTTCGTACTCAACAACAAGACCTTAGACCTGACTTGACTGAGGCTCCAGACCCTAGATCCTCACCTCCCTCTACATCTCTTCATCTCTTCCTTTACCTTTGTCTTTGCCCCTACATTTAGAGCTCCTTACCTTCGGGTCTATAGTCACCCTGTCCTGGTCAAACCATAACACTTTCCCAAGAACAAGTACTATGTGCACATGTGTGAACTTAGCAATCTTATGAAGATGACTCTACAATTTTGTATTATGGCAGTAGAAGTCAATAATCTCGAGAGCTAGCTCCAGAAGTGGGTTCACAAGTATGAAAAGTACATTTGTTTACTTTAGACAACTGATGCTGAGAGCTCATGTACATTAGATATTATTATCAGTATCAAATCAACCAGCTCTCAACTTGCACATTGACTATACATGGGCTACTTCACATTGCTAAAGGGATTCACTATTGCAAACCAATGTGGTCAATATGGACATTCTTCATGGAGTGATGCTGCAGTGCCCTTCAGCATGCCCTTAATTCTCAAGCACAGCCATGAAATAGTCTCAGCAAGATCCTATACAACTCTATTGTTCTCGAACAACTCACTGTCCAATATGACTTGTCTAATAAGCTCACTTGGTGGGATAAGAAGAAGGATGATGGGCTGATCAGATGTTACAGACACATAACTATGATACTCATTTTTCACTTCACTTTTCATTTTACGACTTATCATTTTTCTTTATCTTATCAGATTAGATATCTGATCCATTATGATCATCTTATCTTTCATTATCTAACGATTACTCATCATATCACAGGAGATAACATTGTAACCACTCGGACTCCTATCTCATTCATTACATGACCGATTGTCACATGACTCATTCCTCGTATCTATAGATCTCCCAATCCAGATCTAACTCCATTTAGTTTCATTACTAACAGTTCTATTTAGACTTTCATATATCTATAGTAGGTTATATTTCTTTCTCACATTCATCTCCATGCAATGCACATCATGCTTCTCTTCCATTCTGCCACATCTCATGTGTTGCATGACTATTTAATCTCCACTTCTTCCATTCTATGATCCATGCTTCTACCTCACGTATTTAATTACCAATGACCCTATATTGTAGATTCGATATCGACATATACAAACAGTAGTTTAGTATATAAAGATCTGAGAGACTATAACTGTACCCCAGTCTAGTTCTCTTGGGAGTTACCTGCAAAAGGTCTCGTTACATTCAAAGAGTTCCCTCTATTAGCAACTTTCCTCAGTTTTAGTTGGTTGTTGACTTGCCTAAGCTCTCAGCTTTGGGTCATTTCATCAGATATGAATAGACTTTCCAAGGATGTAATTCCCATCGTATCTCTTCACAAACAACTTGATACAACTGACAGTAATGTAGATGGCCATCATGTTCTCAGTGCACCATTTAATCAACAAGTCATCAATGATCCATCCCTTCAACAAAAATTTGCTCAGTACATCACAGAGATTATAGGCCAACATGATGTCATGGTAAAGAAATGTCTACCTCTGCCCTCCCTGTTCATTGGAAAACTCAGGATCCAAAGTGGTGGTGATATGTTCCAGACCAAGGCAACAATCACTGGAAGGGGAACAACTCCACAGAGGCAGAACTGCTACATGAAAGTACATTGTGTAACCTTATCTAAATAGAAGACATTGACTGCTTTGTTAGTATGAGATTGAGATTGAGGGCCAAAATGGAGCATTGTTCCATCAAGTGGGATATGGGGAGCTGAGGAAAATATTCATTCTTACCCTACCGATAGACAGAATCTTTAAAGTGCTTAGGGGGAAAACACTTGTCCTTGCAATGATCACACCATGGAAGACCAGGGGAAAGAATGCAGCATGTGAGAACATATTCTTTGACTCAGACAAGGCAGATACAGTAACTGATGTCCAAAGCTTGAAAGCTACTGTTGGTTTGGTGCATGTAAAGAAGTGGTGGGTGTTACAACTTATCATGGCCCCTATTCCTTTTTCAGCTCAACCCCTGTCTTACACCTGTGAGAACTGCCCTCACACCTGTACCTTGCCCCTTGTCCTTGTCCCTCCTCACCTAGGGAGGCCATCATTGTTTCCATCATGACCCCCTTGCTTAGTTCTACACTTAGACCTCACTTGGACTCCTCATCTTCTGCTATTGTCTCCACTCTGAGTTACCTCCTCTGTCCTCCTCTCCGCCATGCATCCATTCCTGTGCCTATCCAGGAACATCCTACTCCCCTGTTACCCTGGACCCTAACCAGTCACATCTGGGGATTTTTCCCATCACCATTGTTAGTCCTTGTATTTGCCTGGAATCTCCCCCCGAGGTTTCCTGTATGCTTTCTCTTTATTCATTCACACTTGACACTTCATGTACCATACCTTTGGAGCTATCTACACTCACCCTTTGCCCTACCCATGCATCTTACTAACATCATGCTGTAGTTTACCCCTTTGCCCACTTACATGGCCTTCTTCGCCACTCTTTCACACTTGGCACTTTAGCTTGCACATCCTTCTGATGTCCTCACCCTTCGCCCATGCCCTTGGCCCACATTCAGGCTCCTCTTCATTCAATATCCTTATATACAGGACAATCTTAGCTACTGGTACTCTAGCTTCAGCTTACCAGTTACCCACCTGGACTTGTACTTTGTCCATACTGAAGCTACCTCTTGTATTCTTGTACCTTGCCTATGCAACCCTCTTGATCACCTTCTTCTGTCATCTGGCACCCCCATCAGGACCTCCTTGATAAGAAGTCACCAACCAGTCTACATCTCAGGCCTACCCAGGCTTGAATGTAACAGTGGGAAATTATTGACAGAGGACCTCTGATGACTACAAGAAACTTTGGACAGGAAGGTCTTGTAGTGGATGACAAGAACAGACTCAATAAGGTGGAGATATAGAGCTTGTGCTTACCTATTGGTTTGTGATTTTGCTGCTAATACCCACCCAATACATATTTCTGTGTGTGACATTAAATATAATTGTTATCCTTGAGCTTGGTGTTGAAATTTATGGTCACCTGTGGCTGTAAACTAATATGTAGTGACTAGTGATGGTCACTAAAAAGTCATGTCCAAGGCATCAATGACAGCAATGCTAATGTTCTATGAATTAGCATTAAGGTCATTCAGATCTAGTGATTTTCTTTCCCTCAGTGTCTAACAGCTTTTGAGTGAGAACTTGACTATCTGTTAAGACTGAGTCAGAACTCCAAGAGATAACTCTGATATATTGGAGTTCAGAGGGTTGAGACATTTAGCTTTACTTTATGTGGTGTGCCCTTGTTGATCATTGGTGTCTTGTATTTTGGAATGGAAAGAATCAAGCAGAAGTTGCTCAGGAGGTGGGAGTCTGAGTCTAAGATGATATCAGAACTAAAGTAGGTACAGCAGTGTTTAGAATACTTTATATACTATAGAGATCATAGGTATTAATAATCAGAGTGGAGTGGATTTGTAAGTAACTGAGTAATATGGGAAACAGAGGAAAATGGAGCTGGAGCTGTGCTTCTATGTGAAGCACAGGATTGGATGTATCTACAGTGCAGAACTAGTACATATATGGAAACTAAATACAGAGGGAAAGTCTGAAGGTCAGAGTTTGAGTCTTGGATGAGAATACACTGGAGGACAAACGGAGATGGTCAGAGGGAGGTCAGAGGAACAGTATGTGATAGTATTCCCTCTTAGGCCCAAACTCTTGAGGGCCTATTAGAGGATACATTGTGGAGGTGCAGAGTTGGAGTCTGAAAAGGTGTGGAGTGCAACTATAAAGTCTGGAGAGTGCAGTTTAAGCTCCTTGGACTTGAATCATGACCATGTCCAAAATCGGGAGTATTCAAGAATAGTCTGAAGACTGGCTGGTAGAGAACAGAGAAGACAACAATGATCTCAGCACTGCAAAGTATGCTAAGCAGTGGTGTTGTGCTTGGATGAAGAAGGTGGAGGAGGAGGCTGCATGCCAGGCAGCAGTGGAGGAGGCTCAAAAGCGGAGGGAGGCCAAGGAAGTGGCCAGAAAAAGGGTAAGTACCATTGCCTAATCCAAGGCTTCGGAACTAATGGAGGTAGGTGAAGAAGGTCAGGGTGTCTCAAAGTGCCCAATTGAAGGGGTGGACAGAGGGGGTGACAATGCACGCAGAGGGCAAACAAGGGAAAAAGAGAGCATTGGGGGCACCAGTGTGCATGAGGTGCAAAGACCGAGGGCTCAAGTGTATACTCGGGCCTGGTAAGTTGACATTGTGCATAGGGTGTCAGGAGGTCAAGGTCAAGTGTGAGAGGCCTGGAGAGGAGAAACCAGAGAGGTGGAAAAAGAAGGTGAGGACAGAGGTGGTGAAGGTGGTAGAAGTAATTGGGTCAAGTGGCTCAAAAATGACAGAGGGTAGTAGGGTGCTGGAGGTGCTAAGGGACCTGATGGAGGTCCTAAAGCAAATTCATGGGACACTGCGGGGGCAGAATAAGTGGCTAGATTTCTAGTATGCACTGCTGCAGTGTCTGGTGGAGCTAAAGGTGGAGGAAGTGTACAGAGTGTTATGATTTTATTTTCTAGCTCACATGCTCTGCTTGTGAGCTACCGTTCCCAGCCTGGCATTCCTCATCCGGTCCCTGGTTACTCCCTATTCTCATTCCCAGTCACACCTTGACACCCTCCAGCTTGCATCATTGTTCATCGCCCTTTGGCACGTGCCCTACCAGTCCCCCTTGGCTATCCCCAGCCTCATGCCTCCCCTTCATTGCCTCCATCATCACCCTTTGGCTGTATTACCATCACAGTGTTGCACTGCATTCTCGGTCTCTGTTCACTATGTATTCAGACTCTGTCTTGGTCCCTATTAGGTTTGCTCTCTATCTTGCACGTGCTCTTACTATAGACTCCAGTATTGGGTATTGCTCCCTATTGCTCCCTATTGGTGCCACTTACCATATACAGATGCTTCTCCTTTGGGTTGCACAGGTTTCCCCCTAGTTATATATAGGCCTGCCTTAAGTAGCTGTACCTTAACTTAGACCTGATCCAAAGTACCTAGCTTCAAACTCTTAGCTGGAACCTTCTCAGTTACTAGAGCCCTAGTGAAGTCATTATCTCTAGTTCCCCTCCAGTGGTGTGAAAGGAACCCTCATACCTGCACTGGACTGTATCCTATCTCCCCTCAGACGCTGAGACTGCTCTAGCTGGGCATTGTTACAGTTCGACTTGGGAGAAGGCGACTGTAGACCCGAAAAGGGGAAGCTGGAGCCAAGAGGAACAAAGGCGAGGGCAAAGACAAAGGGCTAAGGATACCTGGGAGTGAGGACACAAGGGGAGGCGAGGATCAAAGGTCTGAAGCCTCAGTCAACTCAGGTCTAATGCCTTGTTGTCGAGTACGAGGGGTGTGAGAGGCTAAGCCGGTCCAGCAACAGGTGAAGTTGGATCACGTGAAGGTGAGCTTCAAGGTGTAGATTCAGGAAGCTAAGCTAGGGTACAGGAGCACTAGCTAGCTGTTTAAATAATGTACCCTACTGCGCACAGACCAGATCAGAAATGGTAAGTATAGGATGAGGGGGAGAGGGTGCACATGATGTCTGAGCGGGGGTACTACAGCAAGGGCATGAAGTGGGATGGAACAGAGGCAGTAGTTGGCGATGAAGGGCAGAGATGAAAGGGGCACTGTCCAGGGTGGAGGGGAAGATTTTAGAAAAGAACCTGGGCTAGGCTATGTAAGTTTAAGGTTTGAAATGAAAGGCACTGACTGAAACTGGTGATGAGTCATGGTACAGTGAGTCACAAGTAGGAAGGCATAGACGAGAGAAGTGTACCATTGAGTAGGGGAAAAGAGTAGACATAGAAATGAATCATAACAGGCATTTAGTTGCTGGATGCAAGATCTACTCATTGCACTTGCATTTGCTTAGCACCTCGCAGCAGACGTAAATGTAACACAGAGGGAGTTCAGAGGGATTGGTGAGCAGAGGTAAAGAGGAGGAAAAGGAGGCCACAAAGGAAGTAGCACAGTTGGAGGAGAAGGATGCAGAGGGAAGTGAGAAGGGTAGCGAAGGCAGAGAGGTCTAGTAGCAAGTACACTACTACCTTGGGTTTGTACATATATTGTACATAAATGTACCTTGTAATTCCAGAAATGTCCAGGGATTGGAGGAGTCAGAGGATGTGAATGTCACTAATAAGCAACAGAGGGATTGAAATCAGGATGGGAGATGGAGCGGAGAGGACCTGTCAAAGGTTCAGATGTCAAGAGCAAAGTCCCTATCCCCCTCTTAGGATAGACATCCCAAAAGTCTACCAAAAGGGGTTTGGGGGAAACAATGCAGAGAAAAACAAAATAGAGCAGAATACTGAGGATGATTGGAGATGCTGGAGTAGCCAAGGGACAAGCCTGAGGCACAGAGGAGCTTGGAGATGTTGGCATACATGCTCAGATGAAGGGAAAATGGTACTGCTCAAAACTGTTATGATTTATTCATATGCCTACTCTTTTCCTTCATCTTACCTCTACCATTGCTCGACTCATCCTCCATCTCCAACTATGCCCCCCCCTCTTGAGACTCAGTTTACCTTCATAACTCACCACCAGTCTCAGTCAGTGTCTTTTCATTTAAACCTTAAACTGTACAAGCCTAGCCTGGGTTCTGTTCTGAACCCTTTTCCTCTGCCCCAGGTAGTGCCCCTTTCATCTCTGTACTTCATTTCTGGGTTACTTCTCCCATTTCCATTCTATCTGTGCCCTTGCTGTAGTACCCCTGCTCAGACACCATGTGCACCCTCTCCCCTTCATCCTATAGTTACCTTTCCTGACCCGGTCTGTGCATAGCAGGGTACTCTACTTAAACCACTAGCTAGCACTATTGTCCCCTAGCTTAGCTTCCCAAATTCTACCCTTGAAGCTCACCCTTGTGCAATTCACCTTCGCCAGTCACTGAACCAGCTTGGACCCTCACAATCTTCGTTCTCAACAAGGGCTTTGACCTGAGTCAACTGAGGCCTTGGACTTTCAATCCTTGCCTCCCCCTGCATTCCCACTCCATCCATGCCTTCACCTCTACCCTCACTTCCTTCATTGAGAGCTTCCCCTTTCAGGTCTACGGTCACCCTTCCCTGGTCAAACTGTAACAAAAACCCAACACTCAATGGAGTGTCTGTGGGTGAGTCAGTGATATCCTATATCAAGGGAGCAGAGGGACCCAATGGAGATATGCAGAGAGTATGGATGGAGTGATCACCTAGTAGGTGGAGGAGGGGCGGAACAGGGGGGTTGGAGTACCACTAGGGCATGGGATCAGGGAGATGGGGTTGGAGTTGCCAAAAAGGCACAAAGGAGGTATTTGTTATGTTCCAACCGGGTAGCTGGAGACGTAGACCTGGGAGCTTCTTCTAGTCAAGGAAGTCCTGATGGGGGTGCCAGACAACAGTAGAAGAAGGTCAAAGTGTGACAGACCTGTGAAGGTCCAAGGTGACGGGGAGAAGGGGCATTCCTGAATAGGCACAGGAACAGGTCTAAGGTGGAGGGTAGGACGGAGGAGGTAACTCAGAGTGGGGATGAGGACAGAAGACGAAGGATCTGAGTGGTGTCTAGTTATAAGACCAACCAAGGGGGTCACATTAGGAACGATGATGGCCTCCCTAAGCAAGGAGGGACAAGGACAAGGGGCAAGGTGTAGGTGTACAGACAGCGCTCACAGGTGTGAGACAGGGGTTGAGCCGAAAAAGGAATAGGGGCTAGGCGAGTTGTAACAGTATTGGGGAAAGTGGAATAGCACCATCTAGGCATGACAGAGACAGGGAGAGAAGCTCACAGTGGTAGTGCTGAGCTGGAGCTCAAACAGTGCACAATAGACAACAATACCCATCCAAAATGCAAAAAGTTGGAGGGGTCAGATCAGGGGCAGAGAAACCACAAAAGAAGCAGAGGCCAAGGTTGAAATGATGTTGTTGCTCAATGAGGGTGAGTCAGCCATCAGAACTGAGCAGAGAGGCAAGGTCCTCAGGGGAGGAGTCAGACTCAACAGAGGTGTCAGAGTTCAAATTGGAAGGGATGTTGGAGGTGGACACAGAGTCGGAGATGAGGTCAGAGAGGTTGGAAGAGGACAAGGATGGCAAAGCAGGAGACAAGGGGAGTGTCAGAGTGCTGGTGTTACAGTTCGACCTGATAGGAGTGACTGTAGACCTAAGCAAGCTAAAGCCTATGGGTCGAAGTGGTGGAGGTCTAGGGCCTTAGGGCACAGGAGGTAGCAGAGGTCCAAAGCCTATGGCTATATCGACTCAAGTCAAGAGCTGTATTGTTGAGGAACAGAGTTCTGGCAGGGCGAGGGGCTTCCAAGGTATGCCACTTGTCCAGCCAATCCAGTGACAGGTGAGGAGTCATGCACAGGGCTGAGACTTTAGCAGGTAGATTCAGGTAAGCTAAGCTACTGTATTGTGATACCAATATGGTGTTTAAGTACCCTGCCTAAGGAGACACGGACCAAGGTAGGAATAGGAAGTAGACAAGGGGAAATTGTTACAACTTGCAGTAGCCCCTATCCTTTTTCGACTCAACCCCTGTCTCACACCTGTGAGAACCATCCACACACCTGTACCTTGCCCCTCATCCTTGTCCCTCCTTGCCTAGGGAGGCCATCATTGTCCATAACATAACCCTCTTGCTTGGTCTTATGACTAGACGCCACTTAGACCCCTTGTCTTCCATTCTCGTCCCCACTCTGAGTTACTTCCTCCATCCTACCCTCTGCCATAGACCCATTCCTGTGCCTATCCAGGAACACCCCCTCACCCCGACACCTTGGACCTTCACAGGTCACATCTGGGTATCCTCTCCATCACTGTCTTTTGTCCTTGTATCTGCCCAGGATCTTCCCCTGGCATCCTCATACACTTTCTTGTTCTTCTTGTTTACCTTAATGCTTTTCATTTACCTCACCATTGGCGCTATCTGCGCACCCCCTTATCCTACTCACGCATTCTACCAATGTCATGCTGTAGTTTCCCCTTCGCCCTGCTTACGCGACCCTTACCTTTGTTTATTTCACACTTATCACCATGGCTTGCACATCCTTCTGACGTCCTCGCCCTTTTCCCATGTTCTTGGCCCACATTTGGGCTCCTCTTCATTCATCTACCTTATATACAGGACAATCTAGCACCCTAGTACTCTAGCTTCAGCTTACTGGTTCCCCTCCTACAACTTGCCAGTTCTACTCTGGACTTGTACCTTGTCCTTACCAAAGTTACCCCCTTTGTATTTGTGCACCCCACCTATGCAACCTCTTTGATCGCCTTCTTCTATCGTCTGGCGCCCCCATCAGGACCTCCTCAATAAGAAGTCACCTACCGGTCTACGTCTCGGACCTACCCAGGTTCAAACATAACAGAAATGATGTCCTGGGAAGAGGGGAACTAAGTATGGGTGCGCAGCAGTGCCTGTTATGAGGTACAGGGTAATCTGAGTAAGTAGAGATGTCATGGGGGTCCATGGAATAGGCAAATGTGGTGGGGTATCCTGAACAGGGCAGGAACAGCTTGGGTGAACAGATGAATTCAAAGAAATTGCAAGTATGGAGTGCGGGAAATCTGCACATCAGCATGGGAAAGCCAAACATCAGCATGGGAAAGTTGGATATTGGGAGGTATAAGGTGCAATGGCTCACCATGGATCAAACAAAGAAAGATGGGGCTCATTGGAGTGAAGAAAACAAGGGAAATAAAGTAGAAATAGCCAGGTAATGGTGCTTGCTTCAGAGGTCACATGGAGAGGGAAAGGGCAGGAGGTTTGGCAGAAAAGATAGGAGGTTTGGCAGGTTTGGCAGGGTGGAATGGGGTTTGTCTGAGTGACAGAATTAAAGAAAGAAGAGTAGGAATCACCAGGTAGTAGAGCTAACCCCAGAAGTCATAGGAGGGGGAAAAGGCAGGATATTCAGCGGAAAAGATAGGAGGTTCAGCAGGTTTGGTGGAAGAAAAGAGGGGATTAGGGTGAGTTGTAACAGCTGGCAAGGAGATGTGACTAATGATCTTGCTCAGTCCTGCATTTCCAGTAGTGCAAGTCAACTGACTGTGCGAGGGTTCACATTTCCAAAAGTGTGTGAGGCTTGCCAATGCTGGAAATCTCATCCTTGATATGATCTGGAAGTCTGAAATAGAAGAGGTGCCAGAGTGCACCATCTTTGAATCCTCAGACTTGACAAGCAAGGCAATTGAAATCTACCACATACTTGTTGATACATTGCTCATCCTTCATAAACAAATTCCGAAGTTCATGTTCTGCATTACCAAAGGGGTCATGGGGGCTGAAGTTCATCCTGAGTTCCAGGACAAAGTTAGGATAGCTGTCCATCCACAAGGGATGCAGCACAGAGGGGTTGGAAAGGAGAAGGTTGGGCTCAAACCATTCGAGAGCCATACCCATTAGATAGAACTATGCAAATGTGACTTTAGTGTGGTCTGAATGAAAAACCTTAGAATGGTCTTGAAAGTTCAATTTGCAATGGACCAAGAAGGCTTGGAGTTTGCAAGGATTGGATCCATTGAACTGGTCCAGTATGCAGACTCTAGTTCTTTGAGTGAAGGTGGGGGTCAGATGACTAGATCTAGCTCATCATTGGATGGAATGGGCAAGAAGGGTGAGTGCATCTGATACCTTGTCTTTGGAGTTGTCAGGATCTGACTCAGGAGAGTTGGAGTCATTGGGGGTATCTTTGCCATTTAGGGGAGTGGGCTGGTCCTGCACTTGTTGACTAGAGCACTGACTAGGAGTGGCAGAGAAATGAGTAGTCCGACCTGAGGATTGAGATCCTGGAGTTGGAGTTGTCAGTGGAGGTGCTTGTGAGGTGGAGCTAGGAGGACAGTAAGGAGAGAAACCATGGAATCTGTGGAGGTCTGTGATTACTGGTTGTTGACAATGACTAGTGAAGACATTGAGTGCATCATAGCGGTGACCTGCATATAATTCATTACATGCATGACTAAGAATCTACCATCCGAGTTCCTTTAATTCTGTCCCTTACAGCAGTCAGAATCCTTCAATAATTTAGGGGCATGTGGAGTTCAATATGACCTACCATCCCTTAAATGTTCATAATATTTCACCCAAAGCTTAGTGAGATATTTAATAATCTCTTTTACTATAGCATTGCTACTACCTATAAGTGCATTGCTTATTATTATTGTAATTACCAAATACTTAGCCAAGTGTTAGTGAGACAAATGAATCATGTGACCATGAATGAGTCATATTGACTCAGCATGACTCAGCATGACTCATAAATCTCTTGGCATTCACTTTGTATAGAAACTTAGTACCAATATAGCCATTTCAAATACATGACT
This sequence comes from Neoboletus brunneissimus, assembly GCA_003316195.1. Taxonomy (NCBI): domain Eukaryota; kingdom Fungi; phylum Basidiomycota; class Agaricomycetes; order Boletales; family Boletaceae; genus Neoboletus; species Neoboletus brunneissimus. Next base: position 18,864 of record QFEL01002281.1, on the reverse strand, counting down.
TAGGATGACTCAGGATGACTCATCATGACTCATAAAAGTCTTGGCATTTGTAATATGGTTTGTAAGCAAGCCAAAGCTTCTGATTGGCTAGCACAGCCCCTGTAAATACTTATATAAGGAGAGCTTTTGAGGTCATCAGAAAAAAAAAAGAGAAAGAAGACCACTCTAGGAGACACTCCTAGAAAGAGGGACCACTCTTCTCACCATTGGAGTTCCCTCCACAGGTAACCCACAGAGGGCCTAGTGCAGGTTAATTCCCACCACTTGGACTGCTAGCTAGTTTGTTAGTGTTACGATTCACTCCTGCAGTCCACCTTTCTCTTCCTCTCTCACACTCGCCCCCACTTCATCTATGCTTCTTACGTCTCGTCCACTTTACCTATGCTTCTTACTTCCGTCATCTGTCACGGTTAGTCGCGCCCCCTTTTCATTTAAACCTTAAACCACACAGCCTAGCCCGGGTTCTTTTCGAACCCTTCCCCTCCGCCCCGGGCAGCGCCCCTTTCATCTCCGCTCTTCATTTCCAGCTACTGCCCCCGTTCCGTGCCCTTGCTGTAGTACCCCCGCTCGGACACCATGCGCACCCTCTCCCCTTCGCCTTATACTTACCTTTCCTGACTCGGTCTGTGCGCAGTAGGGTACACTACTTAAACAGCTAGCTAGCGTACTTGTCCTCTAGCTTAGCTTCCCGAAATCTACCTTTAACAAGCTCACCTTTGTGCGATCTGCCTTCGCCTGTCACTGGACCGGCTAGGAGCTTCGCATCCTTCGTACTCGACAACAAGGCCCTAGACCTGAGTCGACTGGAACCTCGGACCTCTGATCCTTGTTCCCGCCTGCGCCCTCGTCTCTCGACACCCTTCATCTTGCCCTCGCACCTCTGATCCAAGGAGCTCCCACCTTTCGGGCCTACGGTCGCCTCATCCTAGGTCGAACTGTAACAGTTAGGAGTAAAAAAACTTGTACCCATTTAGTGGACAAGTGTAATAGGACACTTTTAGGGAGAAAACCCTTAACAGGGCAACTAAAAGGAATAGATCCCCAACAACCTAAGCCTATCAGGACATCTTCATCACCATCAATCACCTGACTATCCACCCTAGGGGATAAGTGATAGTTCAGTCTGATACCTCAAACTTCTTCTCCTTAGTTGCACAATAAAGATTTGTGTTTTTAATAACCTATCCGAGTGGACTAAGAGAATTACTACTATATATTCCAATACATTTGGAACATCTCAACAGTGTGACAACTCACCATATCATTGGATTACTGCTATACAAAGCTACTAACCTCCTTAGGAAATACTTTTTAGCTACCTATAATCCAACACCTTTCATACCTAGCAACAATCTAGTGTTGACTAGTGTTCACCCAGGTGTACAAACACCTACAAACACACATTATTTACCAGACTTTAGCTGAAGTAACTTCAAAGTTTCAATCTGTAAACATTGTTGAGGATTGGTGAACAATCCATGTTATTGGGTATACTAAGTATTCCACTGACTCAATACTAACCTAACAGGTGATTGTTTCATCTAGGAGATACAAAATATCCCTAGCTCATAGTGTTCCAACCGTGGAAGGCAAGGCAATTGTCTGGGGGAACAATCATTGAATTTATTCAAGTTCCCATTGCTGAGCCTAACTAAGAAGACAGTAGGAGGGGTTGGAGGTTGTGATGGAGGGTATGTATTACGGTTCAACCAGGGAAGGGCAATCGTGGACCCTAAAGGGGAAGCTCTTGACTAGGGGGCAAGGACAAGGGTGAGGTTGTTGGCTCTGAAGAGCAAAGGTGCAGGAAGAGGCGAAAATCAAAGGTCTACGGCCTCAGTCGACTCAGGTCTAAAGCCTTGTTGTCGAGAGCGAGGGGTGCAAAGGTCCTAGCTGGTCCAGTGACAGGCAAAGGCGGATCACACAAAGGTGAGCTTTCAAGAATAAGATTTGGGAAGCTAAGCTAGGATACATTAGTACTAGCTAGCAGTTTAAATAAGGTACCCTACTGCACACAGACTGAGCCAGGAAAGGTAAGTACTGGGTGAAGGGGAGGAGGGTGTGCATGGTGTCCAAGCGGGGGTACTACAGCATGGGCACGAAATGGAATGGAACGAGAGTAATAGCCAGAGATGAAAAGCGGAGATGAAAGGGGTGCTGCCCAGGGTGGAGGGGAAGGGTTCAGAAAAGAACCCAGGCTAGGCTGTGTAAGTTTAAGGTTTAAAATGAAAAGTCACTGACTAAGACTGGTGACAAGCCAAAGTAGAACGAGTCACGATATGGTGAGGTGCAAGTAAGAGAAGCATAGGCAAGAGAACTTGTAGTGCAAAGTAGAAAAAGAGTAGGTGCATGAATGAATTGTAACAGTATGGAGGTCAGGAGAGGTTCATATTGGAGATTTACCAGTTGGTATGAAATTCTAAGTGTCTGAAAATCAAAAGAGATGATCAACAAGTGGGAGTTCTAATATACTGTTAAGACCAGGCCAGAACTCTGAGGGATAACTCTGATGTATTGGAGTTTGGGGGGTTGAGATGTTCAGCTTCACCTTATGTGGTGTGCCCTTGTTGATCATTGGTGTCTCATATTTTGGAACAAAAAGAATCAAGCAGGAGTTGCTTGGGAGGTGGGAGTCTAAGTCTAAGATGATATCAGAACTAAAATAGGTACAGCAGTGTTTAGAATACTTTATATACTATGGAGATTATAGATATTCATAATTGGAGTGAAGCAGATTTGTGCTACAACTCATCATAGCTCCTATCCTTTTTTGGCTCAACCCCTATCACACACCTGTGGGAACTTGCCTCACATCTGTACTCCAGCCCTTACCCCTGTCCCTCCTTATCTAGGGAGGCCATCACTGTTCCTAATGTGTCACCCTTACTTGGTTCTACACTTAAACTTCTCTTGGAACCTCTGTCTCCATCTATCTCCCCATCTCTGAGTTACCTCCCCCACCTTATCCTCTGCACCTTGCCTGTTCCCGTGCCTAGTCAGGAATGCCCTTGTATCCTAACACCTTGGACCTCCACAGGTCACATCTGAAGATCTTCCCCATCACCTTCACTTGCCCTCAAATCCACCCAGGATCTTTCCCTGGTTACCTCATACACTTTCTTCTTTGACTTTTTACCTTGACACTTTTCATTACCATACCCTTGGAGCTATCACACTCACCCCTTTGCCCTACCCATGTGTCTTACTGATATCATGCTGTAGTTTCACCCTTTGCCCACTTACATGGCCTTCCTTATTACTCTTTCACACTTGGCACCTTAGCTTGTACATCCTTCTGACATCCTTGCCCTTTGCCCATGCTCTTGGCCCACATTTGGGCTCCTCTTGATTTATATACTTATATACTGGACAATCTTAGACACTTGGACCCTAGCTTCAGCTTACTGGTTTCCCCCTATAACCTACTGGTTATACTTTGGACTTGTATCTTGTCCCTACTGAAGCTACCCCACTTGTATTCATGTACCTGCCTATGTAACCTCCTTGATTGCCTTCTTCTGTCGTCTGGCACCCCTGTTAGGACCTCCTTGATAAGAAGTTGCTTACTGGTCTACGTCTCTGGCCTACCCAGGTTTGAATGTAACAATTTGTAAGTAACTAAGTAATACAGGAAATGGAGGAGAATGGAGCTGGAGCTGTACTCCTATGCAAAGCACAGAATTGGAAGTATCTACAGTGCAGAACTAGTACATATATGGAAACTAAATACAGAGGAAAAGTCTGGAGGTTGGAGTTTGAGTCTTGGACAAGAATGTGCTGGAGGATGAACAGAGATGGTCGGAGGGAGGTTGAAGTGACAGTATATGACACTATCTCATCTCATCTCATCTCCCTTCTTACCTTGTGAGGTTGAGTGTAGCCCTCTAGTTAGTTGTGGCCAGTGTTTAAGTACCCACCTCTAGTGGTTCCATAACATACAGGAAATTATAGGAAGTGCTAATTTGTATTTCTGGGGCTCACAGCCATCCACAGACCATCACAGTGCATTACAGTGACTAAATTAATAATATTAATATTTCATCCTATATTGGAATTATAGATTTCTACCTTCTATTTCTACATTGATACCCATATTCATTGGATAACTCACTTATCCATCTTCTTTTGATGTTTAGCAATTGCACACAATCAGATTCCCTATTGGATGTCATGTACACTGGCTTAAACCACATGTTGGAGCTTTAGACCTCTTAGTCATTAGTAAAACAGGTCCCCTATGTACACATCTGTACAGCATTGTACAGCTTAATATAGATCATAAAGCCATAGCCAGATCTGGATCCTCTGTACAGACTCAAGTCTCTGTGTACAAATCTATATAGATTTATACTGTGCTGTGCTTTGTGTGAAACCTGGTGTTTTGCTGATGGTCACAGGATCTAGGTGCATATTGTATCATACCCTCTAACTATGGTCTATACATATGATATCATATCCTAAGACCAGCATATAGAAGATATAAGTCATATTTCACATATGACATCATCTATCAGTCAGCCACTATACATAGATTCCATCAATAGCCTACTGAATCCTCTATCCTATTGGTTATTTGGGTCCAGGGCACTTTCTTTATTCTTACAGGTTTACAGTGGCTTCAAAAACTGTTGCAATAACTAATCCTTATAAACCATGTGTGGAAATTTTGCTTATCTTTGGTGGGATCAAACAATGTACATACTCCTGGACACTTACTGGTCCTTAGGTCATATTATTTGGCCCAGTATTTGTGTAAATATGGCCATTTTAAAACAGTGACTCTATGTTATGGACACATTACTATGATACTCATTTTCACTTTTCTTTTCTTTTTATGACTTATCATTTATCTTTATTTTATCTCATTTGATTCATCTTATCTTTATTTATTTAACAATCACTCATCATATCACAGGAGATAATATTGTAACCACTTGGACTCCTATCTCATTCATCATGTGACTGATTGTCACATGACTCATTCCTCATATCTATAGATCCTCAATCCAGATCTAATCCCATTTAGTTTCATTACTAACAGTTCTATTTAGACTTTCATATATCTATAGTAAGTTATATTCCTTCTTATGTTCATCTCTGTGCAGTGCACATTATGATTCTCTTCCATTTTGCCACACCTCATGTGTTGTGTTACAACTCGCCTAGCTCCTATTCCTTTTTTGGCTCGACCCCTGTCTTACACCTGTAAGAACTGCCCTCACAGCTATACCCTACCCCTCATTCTCGTCCCTCCTTGCCTAGGGAGGCTGTCATTGTTCTTAATGCGACCCCCTTGCTTGGATCTATGACTAGACATCACTCAGACCCTTTGTTCTCCATCCTTGTCCCCACTTCAAGTTACCTCCTCTATCCTATCCTCCACCATAGATCCATTTCTGTGCCTATCTGGGAATGCCCTACTCCCCTGTTACCTTGGACCTTCACTGGTCACATCTGGGGATCTTCCCCATCACCCTCACTAGTCCTTATATTTGCCTGGAATCATTCCCTGAGGATTCCCTGTATGCTCTCTCTTGATTCATTCACACTTGACACTTTATATACCGTACCTTTGGAGCTATCTACGCTCACCCCTTGCCCTACCCATGCATTTTACCAACGTCATGCTGTAGTTTATCCCTTTGCCCACTTATGTGGCCTTCTTCATCACTTTTTCACACTTGTTACTTAGGCTTGTGTGTCCTTCTAACGTCCTCACCCTTTACCCATGCCTGTGGCCCACATTCGGGCTCCTCTTGATTTGTATACTTACATATATATGGGACCATCTTAGACACTTTTCCCCATCTTGATCTTACCTGGTGCCCATCTGGTGACTTCCTGATAACCACCTTGTACTTGATCCCCTGGACTTCCCCTAGTATTGTAGCACCTGTACTTTGCATCATGTCCAATGTCACACTCTGATCATCTTCTACTGTTGTCTGGCACCCCCATCAGGACTCCCTCAACTAGAAGACACTACCAGGTCTATGTGTCTGACCTCCCCAGGTTGGAGTTTAACATGTTGCACAACTATTTAATCTCCACTTCTTCTATTCTATGATCCATGCTTCTATCTCACATATTTAATTACTAATTCCACTATATTGTAGATATGATATATATATATACAAATAGTAGTTTAGTATATAAAAATTCAGGAGACTATGACTGTTCCCCAGTCTAGTTCTCTTGGGAGTTATTTGCAAAGGTCTTCATTACACTCAAAGAGTTCCCTCCATCATTGACTTTCCAGTCTCAGTTTGGTTGTTGACTTGCCTAAGCTCCTACCTTTGGATCATTTCACTCTATTGCAACAGTTTTTTTACTTTTCAACTAACAACCAGGATTTCAGTTAAATCACATGATAATTGCCATTGTTTGTTGGTACAAACAAAGATATACATATAAATAGCATGTCTGAGTTTAAAAAAGTTTCCACACTTTTCACCATTATGGTTAGACTCCTCTTTTTTACTTAACAGAGTATTATTCCCTTTTTGCTTGATGTTGGCAATTTTGGCAAAGTTATTGCAAAGAAACCTAGTATTAGCCCTTTTACCTTATCCAGACCCCACTCCAAAGAGTGTTCTGCCCTTTTCAAAGGTATTGGAGGTTGTTCTTTTATATTTTCCCCTATCAACATTTATTATATCCAATATTTTATTATTTTTGGTAGGCTGAAAATGTTGTTTAAGTAACTAAAAATCCTACCAATATCATTACCTAATCCCTTTTTACTAATCCTGTCCACCTCCACTTGAAAAACACTCATATAAAGACTGATCAAGTTCAAACATCTTTTATTCTTTACTAAATATTTGTTAAAACCATGCTGAACTCCTTGATATAACTCTGACATTCCAGAGTTTTGAAGAGATTGAGGTGTTGGCTTCACTTTATGTGGTGCACCCTTACTGATCACTATTGCCTTGGATTTTGGAGCAGAGTGGAGAAGATGACAATGACTTGGAGGATTGGAGTCTGATGTCAAAGTTGATATTTGAGCTAAAGTAAATACAGGAGTTTATCTAGAAGTTTTATATATGATGGAGTGGCATAGCATTAGCGATGGAGTAGTAATCAGATTGGTAAGTGTTATATTCCAACCTGGGTAGGTCAGACACATAGACCAGATGGTAGCTTTGTATTGAGGAGGTCCTGATGGGGGTGTCAGATGATGGATGAAGACTAATCAGAGACAGGATGACATTGACAAGGGAAAGCGACTAGGGTACAAAGTAGCTTCAAGGAGGGTATCTGGTAAGATTAAGATGGGGACTATGATTTAAGGACTTGTTGTATATAAGTACTAGTATTCAATAGGAGCTCAAATATGAGCCAAGGACATGGGCAAAGGACAAGGACATTAGAAGGATATGCAAGCTAAGGTGTCAAGTGTGAAAGAGTGATGAAGAAGGCTGTGCAAGCAGGTGAAGCATGAAACTATAGCATGACATCAGTGAGATGCATGGATAGGGCAAGGGGTGAGCATGATAGCTCCAAAGATGCAGTAATAAAAGTGTCAAAGTGAAAAAACAATGGAGAAACTATATGAGGAAACCTCAGGAGGGGAGATCCCAGGGAAATACATAGAGCAAAGATGGTGATGGGGAAGATCCCCAGATATGACCTGTGAAGGTCCAAGGTGTTGGAGTATAAAGGCATTCCTGGGTAGGCACAGGAATGGGTGAGGTTCAGAGGGTAGAACGGAGGAAGTAACTTGGGATGGGGAGGTGAGCAGAGGTGAAGGTTCTGAGTAAAATCTAGGCATAAAACCAAGCAAGGACAACACGTTAGGAACAATGATGGCCTTCCTAGGCAAGGAGGGACAAGGGCAAGAGACAAGGTACAGGTGTGAGGCAGGTTCTCACAGGTGTGCAACAGGGGTGTAGCTGAAAAAGGAATATGGGCTAGGACAAGTTGTAACAGTAAGAGTCCAGAGGCAAGAGGTATCTGGGGCTGTGCTTCTAAGTGAGCACAGGAATAAAGAGGACTGAGAGGCAGATCTAAGACTAAATAGGAATAATATATACAATATGAAATGAAGAGTAATTATAGAGGAAAGTCTAGAGGACAGAAGTTGTGTCCTGTATGAGGGAGAGGGTTCTGGAGGTCAGAAATATGGTATATGACAATATTATAGAGTTTATTTAAACTTTGTTTATGTTACATTTGAATCCAGGTAGATCCAAGTATAGATCAGTAGATGGCTTCTTATTGTGGAGGTTTTGACAGGAATGTCAGACCACAGAAGAAGGCAATCAAGGGTATTGCATAGGCAGGTAGGTGAATACAAGGGATGGCTTCAATAAGGACAAGGTACAAGTCCAGGTGGGTAACTGGTAAGGTTTGAGGTGAGAAATTGGTAAGGTGAGAAACCAGTAAGCCAAAGCTAGCATAAGAGGTCCAAGATCAAGGTCTCTAAGTATGTAAAGATTTGGTAGAAGCCTAAATGTGGGCCAAGGAGTGGATATATCATAGGAATGTGCAAGCTATATGATAGTGTGAACAAGTGACAAGAGGTGGCCACATAAGCAGGGCAAAGGGTGAAGACTATAGCATGGTATCATAGGGATGCACAAGTGGGGCATAGGATGAGTATGACTGCTTCAAGGGAAGTGATAATGAAGTAAATGATAAAAAGGAGAAAGTACTGTATATGCAGTGGCCAGGAGTGTTACAGTATGAGTAGCAGCCCTGTGACTAGTCATGGGACACTTTCTCCCACACCTCTGGATGACTCTGACATATGGCAGGACATCCTAGCAATGCTAGGTGATGAAGCAGTGTAAAACACTGCTTTTATGGAGGCTTTCACTATTGATTCTATACTGAGGACATAAGCACAGATCTTTTCCTCTACTTCTCCCACAACACATCTCAAACTCTATTCTTATTTATTGATGCTAGTTGATTGTGTTTCCATTGGCTATTCAGACCTTTTCTTCTTGATGGTATTCTCTCACATACCACCTCATAGTTCCCCATTCCATATTGCCTCTGAGGCCAGCCCTTAATTTTCCACTATAAATAGGTACATAGGTATCTTGTGTATGGTAACTTTGATCTACACATCACTTTGTGTCTACAAGTTCTGAGATCGCATCTCTCCAAACTTGAAATGACCCAAAGCTAATGCTTAGGCAAGTCAACAACCAACTAAGACTTGAGGAAAGTCGCTGATAGAGGGAACTCTTTGAGTGTAACGAGACCTTTGCAGGTAACTCCCAAGAGAACTAGACTGGGGTACAGTCATAGCCTCTTGGATCTTTATATACTAAACTACTGTTTGTACATGTGGTGATCGTATCTACGATCTAGGGTCATCGGTAATTAAATACGTGAGGTAAAGGCATGGATCATGAAATGGAAGAAGCGGAGATTAAATAGTCATGCAACATATGAGGTGTGGCAGAATGGAAGAGAAGCATGATGTGCACTGCACAGAGATGAATGTGAGAAATAATATAACCTACTATAGATATATGAAAGTCTAAATAGAAGTGTCAGTAATAAGTCTAAATGGAGATAGATCTGGATCGGGAGATCTATAGATATGAGGAATGAGTCATGTGACAATCGGTCACGTGATGAATGGAATAGGAGTCCGAGTGGTTACGATGTTATCTCCTGTGATGTGATGAGTGATTGTTAGATAAAGGGAAGATAAGATGAGATCATGTGAATCAGATATCTAATCTGATAAGATAAAGAAAAATGATAAGTCGTAAAATAATAGGATAAGGTGAAAATGAGTATCATAGTTACTGGTCCGTAACAAAACTTGCCTCACTCCACTCAGCTCACCCCCTTTTTTACTCAGCTAGGAAGTAATGCCCCTTTGTCTCAATGTCGCCTTGGAGACCTAGCCTCAGGCTCTATCCTTGGAAGTCCACTACTCAGGACTTAGTGGACACAAGTTGTGTCACTTGTTACACCTCAAAAACATAACAAAAGATCAAAGTTTCTATTATGTTGGTGTTATCTAATCCAACTCCTCAACCCAACTACCCAGTGGTAGTCAGAGAGAACCTTCATCATGCACCAGATCAATCTCTCTAACCTTCTTGGACAACAACCAGAATCTGATGAAGAAGAACAGATCTCTCCACCCTGATTAACTACATCATCATTTTCTGCTGTTTCTTCCTTCAGAGGATCCTCCTGAAGGACTGCAAGAAATCAGCCACTCTTTCCCCCTCCCAGCCATACAACACCCTCCCCCAGTATCAGTTGTGTCTCCTCTCATACTCACTGTGCACCAATAGAGACCCCATCAGGAGAAGCTATCCAAACTACCAGATCAGATTCCCTTGCTATTGAAGTAGACCCTCCCCTTGTAGAAGAAGGACCTCAACTGCCTCCTGACCCACCCAGTCCTGAGCCTGGCCCACCCATGAATGATGAAGAAGTTTACCCCAATGACAATGATGAAGACAGAAACATGGCCAACAAAGTAGCCCTCCTAGGAGAGTTCTTTGGAAAAGCAGAAGATGTCCACAAATGGTTCCTGTCCATGGATGGATACTTCACTGTGGCTAACATCACAGACACTGCCAAAGTTGTCATCCTCCTCAATAGGATGCTCCACAGCAGAGGGAAGGCCTTTGCCAAAGCATGGCTTATCAAAGTCCAGAATGAAACCACTAGTGCTACCAAGCGCATCTATGACAAGGTTAGAGAAGCATTTAAGAACACCTTTACTCCCTACAACAATGCTGCCCAAGCCTGAATCAGACTTGGCTCTCTTTGTCAGGATTTCAGAGACTCTCAGGGATTTGAGCAATAAATCACCAACTTCTCGGTGGAGGCAATTAGATCCCAGATCTCCAATACAGGAGCACTCTTGGAGTGGTTCCTTCGAGGGCTTGATAGAGAGCTTGCCACCCAGCTCATCCTTTCTGGAACCCTTTGTTACATGTGTACACTGTGGGTTTGCTAAGTGTAGTTGTGTAGCAAGTGAATCTAGCATCCAGCAACTGAACGCCCAGTTAGGAGCTGACTTAATGTCCAAGGGTTTGATCAGATATTGTCCTAAGCAGGTAGAGCCTTTTACACACTGGGAGAGGAAGATAGACTAAAAGCACTGTTTAAGTCTAGTGGCTGAGGAAGCACCAACTAGAAATTCAAAGCTAGGTATGATTGATTAGGTCTAAGTTAAGGTATAGCCACTTAAAGCAGGCCTATATATAACCTAGGGGAAACCTGTGCTATCAAAAGGGAAAGCATCCATATATGGTAACTGGCACCGATAGGGAGCTATTGTTATGATCTTCTTTTCTAGCTCACATGCTCTGCTTGTGAGCTACCGTTCCCAGCCTGGCATCCCTCACCCAGTCCCTGGTTACTCCCTATTCCCATTCCCAGTCACACCTTGACTTCCTCTGGCCTGCATCATTGTTTGTTGCCCTTTGGCACATGCCCTACTGGTCCCCCTCAGCTATCTCCAGCCTCATGCCTCCCCTTCATCACCTCCATTATTGCCCTTTGGCTATATCACCACTGCAGTGTTGCACTGCATTCTCGGTCTCTGTTTGCTATCTATTTGGACTCTGTCTCAGTCCCTATTAGGTTTGCTCTCTATCTTGCACGTGCTCTTACTATAGACTCCAGTGTTGGGTATTGCTCCCTATTGGTGCTGGTTACCATATATGGACACTTCCCCTTTGGATTGCACAGGTTTCCCCCTAGTTATATATAGGCCTGCCTTAAGCAGCTGTACCTTAACTTAGACCTGATCCAAAGTACCTAGCTTCAAACTCTTAGCTGGAACCTTCTCAGTTACTAGAGCCCTAGTGAAGTCATTATCTCTAGTTCCCCTCCAGTGGTGTGGAAGGAACCCTCATACCTGCGCTGGACTGTATCCTATCTTGTCTCAGACACTGAGACCGCTCTAGCTGGGTATTCAGTTGCTGGGTGCAAGATCTACTCATTGCACTTGCATTTGCTTAGCACCTAGTGGCGGACGTGAACATAACAGCTATAGGAAGCAATATATGTACCAGCACTGGCCTTGTATAGAGTTCAAATAGATACCGAACCAAGACTGAGAGTGCTGTGTAACACAGTGGTGGTAATACAGCCAAAGGACAATGATGAAAGTAATGAGAGGAAGGCATGAGGCTGGGGGAAGCCAAGGGTGACTAGGCACATGCCACGGGGCAATGAGGTATGGGCTAAGGAATATCACAGCATGACTGGGAAGGGGAAGTGAAGTAGCCACTTGCAGTGGGCTTCAGATTTGTCTTCTTAGTTAGGCTCAGCAATGGGAACTTGAATAAATTCAATGATTGTTCACCCAGACAATTGCCTTGCCTTCCATGGTTGGAACACTATGAGCTAGGGATATTTTGTATCTCCTAGATGAAACAATCACCTATTAGGTTAGTATTGAGTCAGTGGAATACTTAGTGTACCCAATAACATGGGTTGTTCACTGTTACGATTCATTTCTAAGTCTACTCTTTTTCCTTTTGTTTCACTCTGAACGACGCCCTGCCCACCCCATCTTGTCCACCACCATGCCTTTCTCTCCATGACTCATCTTTGGCCTTAGTCAGTACCTTTCATCTCACAACCTTAAACTTACACAGCCTAGCCCAGGTTCTTTTCTGAATCCTTCCCCTCCACTCCAGGCAGTGCCCCTTTCATTTCTGCTCTTCATTTCTGGCTATTACTCCTGTTCCATTTCATTTCGTGCCCTTGCTGTAGTACCCCCACTTGGACACCATGTGCACTCCTTCCCCTTCACCCAGTACTTACCATTCCTGACTCAGTTTGTGTGCAGTAGGGTACCTTATTTAAACCACTAGCTAGTACCATTGTATCCTAGCTTAGCTTCCCAAATCCTACTCTTGAAACCCACCCTTGTGTGATCCGCCTTTGCCTATCACTGGACTGGCTTAGACCTTTGCTGCCCTTGCTCTTGACAACAAGGCTTTAGACCTGAGTTGACTGAGGCCTCAGACCTTTGATCCTTGCCTTCTCCTGTGTCTTTGCTCACCCTCATCCAACAACTTCATCTTCACTTCTTGTCTCCCTTGTCAAGAGCTTCTATCTTTCAGGTCTATGGTTGCCCCTTCCAGGTCAAACTGTAACAAAAGCTAAGCTCTCCTTACTGCAGTTACTATCATTGTAAACTGCCCACCATTTCCTACCCATCCGACAATTTTGGGTGGTGTGCCACCTACACAGACTCTTTGAACGACACCAAAGAGAACCCCTACTCTGAAGAAGAGGAAGAACAATCCACTGACCTTGACATTCCCATTCCAGATGAAAAAGAGGAATACTCCAGTACCCTCCTAGCCACTAACTCTCAGCTCAGCTCTCCCTCCCTCAAGAACCCACCCCACTGTCTCCCACCCCAATTGCCACTCAACTGGTCTTTCCTCTCCTCATTCCCACCTCTTCCTCGCACCACCCACCACCCACCACCTGACCACCTGTCCCTGCCCCATTTCCCACCATGTCATCATTCAAACCCATCAAACTCCACATTGGAGCCCCTGAGGCTTTCAATGGAGACTATAAGAAGTCTGAGGCCTGGTTAGACACTGTCCAATTCTACCTCCTTGTCAATGCCAATGTCTATAACTCTGAAGACAAGAAAGTCACATTCGCCCTCTCATATATGATGGAAGGAACTGTCAAGACTTGGGCAGAAGCCTTCCGAAAACAAGCTATCACTCCCACCACTGTAACCTTCGGAGCCTTCACTGCCTTTGCCATCAACTTCTACAAAGCCTTTCGATACCAGGACACTGTTGGGAATGCCATTGCCTGGCTCTCTGTTACAATCCATTCATACTCCTACTCTTTTTCTCTATTTTGTGCTACACTTCTCTTGCCTATGCCTCTCTCATTCATGACCCACCATATCTTGACTCGCTCTACTATGGCTCGTCACCAGTCTCAGTCAGTGTCTTTTCATTTCAAACCTTAAACTCACACAGCCTAGCCCAGGTTCTTTTCTGAACCCTTCCCCTCCACCCCAGGCAGTGCCCCTTTCATCTCTGCTATTTATCTCCGGCTATTGCTTCCATTCCATTCCATTTTGTGCCCTTGCTGTAGTACCCCCACTCAGACACCATATGCATCCCTTTCCCCTCACCCATTACTTACCATTCCTGACTCGGTCTGTGCACAGTAGGGTACCTTATTTAAACTGCTAGCTAGCACCATTGTATCCTAGCTTAGCTTCCTGAATCTACTCCTTGAAGCTCACCCTTGTGCGATCTGTCTCCGCCTGTCACTGGACCGGCTTAGTCCTTCACAACCCTTGCTCTTGACAACAAGGCTTTAGACCTGAGTCAACTGAGGCCTTGGACCTTAGATTCTTGCCTCCTCCTGCATCTCCACCTCAGGGCACCACTCGTGCTTCACCTTCACCTTTGCCTCTGTCCTCCTCAGCTCAAGCCTCTACCTTTCGGGTCTATGGTCACCCATTCCCTGGTTGAACTGTAACACTCTCCACCACTTGAATGACACTAAAGAAAGACAGAACCTTCAACCCCCCCCTCACCACCTACATTGCCAAATTCCACAGACATTTCCAACAAGCCAGCATCAAGGATGACAATGTCCTCATTGGATACTTCACCATGGGAATCCCCACCTCTATGATGAGGCATATCATGGCCCTTGACACCGTCCCCACCTAGTATCTGTTTTAATGAATCCATCAACCAATCTGAAGAACTGTTCCTTGCCCAAGTCACTGACACCCATTGCCATGATTCCAAATTCCATTGTCTGGAGACCCCTCACCTTTGAAGGCACATCTACACTGCACCCTCAGAAGACACCCACCTTTATTCCTATCTCAACCACCTCTCCAAAAACAACTGGATCAGGGCCACCTACACAGAGTACACCATCAACTGCATCCTCAAATGCGGTTCTCATTTCATCTCCAGAGACTCCCTCCTCATCCAAAAGTTGACTATTGCCACTGACCTTGCCATAGCAGTGGAAGCTGCAAAGAAACCCATTGTCCTCCCTCCTGAGTACTCCCAATGTTATGGTCGCGTAACAGAGTGTACTCGCGATTCGTACTTAGTATCTTTTCTTTCAGTTTCTCAGTCACGTGACTAGATCACGTGCACACCCACGTCTAACTTATTTCTTCTTACCTTTCTCTAGGAGACAACGGACTCCGTGCAACTCTGAGATATCCCTTTGGGATCACGTGACAAGGTCATGTGCTAGTCCAGATCTCAGATGGACACTTTATCTATATAAGGTTATATTCATTCCCACGTTCATCTCCGTTTATGATTCTCTTCCATTCTGCCACACAGCGTGTGCACCTCATGCTTTTAATCACCGTTACACTTCCATTTTACATGCATATGCCTCACGTACTTAATTACTGCTCGCCCTATGCCCTAGATCAGAGATCTAGTCACAACATGTACAAATAGATAGTTTGATATATAAACCCAGGGAGCTACGGCTGGTATCTCCAGTCTAGTTCTCTTGGGAGTTTACACCCAATAGTTCCTCTCAGTCACTATCCTCTTCCTTGTTGAGTTTTAGTTGATTTTGCCTAAGCCTTGCTTTGGGCCATTTCACCCAATTCATGTCCATCTTTGATGAAGAAGCTACGGCTATGCCGCCTTCCTGCCCCTATGACCACGAGATTAACCTCAATGAATCCTTCATTCCAAAGATCGCTAAGGCCTATCCACTTGTGCCAGAAGAATGGCTCACAACAGAAGTGTTCCTAGATGTGAATCTCAAAACTGGAAAGATCTGCCCTTCAAACTCCCCCCAAGCCTCCCTCTTCTTCTTCATGAAAAAGAAGAATGGTTCCCTCTGCCCCTGCCAAGACTATTGGTACCTAAATGAACACACAGTCTGAGACACTTACCCCCTTCCATTAATATCTGACCTCGTTGATAAACTCCACGGCTCTTGTCTCTGTTACAACTCGTCCTAGCCCCTATCCCTTTTTCGGCTTCGCCCCTGTCTCACACCTGTGGGAACCAACCACACACCTGTACCTTGCCCCTAGTCCTCGTCCCTCCTCGCCTAGGGAGGCCGTCACTGTTCCTAATGCGACCCCCTTGCTTGGTCTCTTGACTAGACTTCACTCGGACCCTTCGTCTTCCGTCCTTGCCCTACTCCGAGTTACCTCCCCCATCCTACTCTCCGCCATAGATCCGCTCCTGTGCCTATCCAGGAACGCCCTACTTTCCCGTCACCTTGGACCTTCACCGGTCACATCTGGGGATCTTCCCCATCACCGTCATTCGTCCCTGTATCTACCCAGGATCTCCCCCTGGTCTCCTCGTACGCTTTCTCTTCGTTCTTATTCACCTTGTTACCTTTCATTTACCTTACCGCTGGTGCTATCGGCACACCCCTTACCCTAGTCATGCGTCCACCGATGTCATGCTGTAGTATTTCCCTTCACCCCCGCTTACGCGGCCTTTACCTTGGACATTTCACACCTGTCACCTTAGCTTACGCATCCCTCTGACGCCCTTGCCCTCCGCCCGTGCCCTTGGCCCACATTCGGGCTCCTCTTCATTCGTTATCCTTATATACAGGACGATCTTAGCTAGTCATACCCTAGCTTCAGCTTACCGGTTCTTCCCCTGGACTTGTACCTTGTCCATATCAGCTATACCCATTGTATTCGCGTACCCTGCCTATGCAACACCCTTGATTGCCTTCTTCCGTCATCTGGTGCCCCCGTCAGGACCTCCTCGATAAGAAGTCGCTTACCGGTCTATGGCTCGAGCCTACCCGGGTTCGAACGTAACAGTCTCTATACCAAGTTTGATGTACGATGGGGGTACAACAATGTCCAAATCAAAGATGGACACCAGTGGAAGGGTGCCTTCATCACCCACAAGGGCCTCTTTGAATTGACAGTCATGTTCTTCAGAATGACCAACTCCTCTGCCATCTTTCAATGGTTCATGAACAATTCATTCTCCGACATGATCGCAGAAGGGTGGCTTGTCATTTACATGGACGACCTCCTTATCTTCTCCCCCAATGCAAAAACTCATGAGGAACGAACCAAACATGTCCTCCAATGTATGACCAAGCTGGATCTCCACCTGAAACTCAAAAAATACACCTTTGCTGCCGAAGAAGTCAAATATCTTGGCATGATCGTCAAACCCAACCAGCTTGCCATGGACCCAGTCAAACTAGAAGGCATTTCTGCCTGGCCCTAACCCACCAATGTCAAGGGGGTCTGCTCCTTCCTTGGCTTCGCCAACTTCTATCACCAATTCATTCCAAACTACTCCAACATTAGCTGCCCCCTCATCGACCTTACCAAAAAGGCAACTGAATGGGATTGGTCCCCCTCCTGCAAGTCAGCTTTCCAGCGACTTAAAACACTCTTCCTTGAAAAACCCATCCTCCACCTCCCTGACTTGTCCACTCCCTTCACTATTGCCATCGACGCATTGAAATACACCTCAAGGGCTATCCTCCTCCAAATGGACTCAAACAGCAACTGGTATCCCCATTTCTACCTTTCCCAGTCCTTTATTCCAGCTGAGTGAAATTACAACATCTATGACAAAAAACTCCTCACTGTCATCCAAGCCCTCAAGGCCTGGCGACATTATCTTCACAGTTCCCCTTTTCCGGTCCAAGTTTTCAGCGATCACAAAAACCTCACCTACTTCCACTCCCCCCAAACCCTCAATAGTCGCCAGGCATGCTGGCTCCTTGACCTCGCTGACTGCAACCTCAAGATTGTCCATGTCCCCAGGTCCTAACTTGCTGGACCCAACGCTCTTTCACACTGACCAGATCATCTCCCCCATGACACAGATAACCAAGGAGTCATCCTTCTCCCCCTCTCTCTCTTTGTTCACCTCATTGACACCACCCTCTCTGACCAAATCAAGTCTGCCTTGGCAGACGACTCCCATGCCCTCCAGGCACTTCAATCCCTCTTCCATGACACCCCAGCCTTCCTTTGCTCCTGTACCTCTCCTTGGCAGCTGCTTGAGGGTGTTCTTACCTACAATGGCTACATCTATATCCCTGCCAACTCCTTCCTTTGCCATTCTATTCTCCAGCAATGCCATGATCCACCTCTACTGGTCACTCTGGTTACCTTAAGACTCACCAACTCGTTGCCTCAGAATTCTGGTGGCCCGGTCTTGCCTCCTATGTCCACCACTATGTTGAAGGGTATGCCACCTGCCAACAAAACAAATTGAACACCCACCCACCCACCATTCCCCCACTCACACCTATTCGCTCCACCTGCACATGCTACTTCCAGCAAATCTCCTGTGATCTCATCACCAACCTCCCCCTGTTACAAGTACAAGTCCCATGATGGGTCACAGGACATCTCTTCTCACAGTCACGGAAACCCCTGACATGTGGCAGGACATCCTGGCAACTCTTGAAGACAAAGTGGTGTGGAACACCACTTTCATGGAGGCTTTTGCTATTGATTCTGTGGAGAGGACATAAGCACAGACTCTTTCTCTATTTCTCCTGCAACACGTCTCAGTTGCTTTTCTCTGACTTATTGATGCTGGTTGATCACATCATTATTGGCCACAGACTCTATTCCTCCTCAGTAGTATTCTCTTGTATACTGCCTCGTAGTTCCCCCTTACCTACTACCACTGAGCAGGCCTTCAATCCCCTACTATAAATAGCACATAGTTACCTTGTGTACAGTAACTTTGATCTACACAATACTTCGTGTCTACAAGTTCTGAGATTGCATCTTCCCGATCTTGTCTTGCCCTACTCAGCTTGTATCCCCCCCTTCCTTCGCTAGGATGTAACGTGTTACAACTTGCAGTAGCCCCTATCCTTTTTTGGCTTGGCCCCTGTCTCACACCTGTGAGAACTGTCTGTACA
>QFEL01002264.1:0-14328 GCA_003316195.1 Neoboletus brunneissimus | reverse complement strand
AATAAGTATGCTAAGGTGTCCGGTATATAAGTGTTCGAATGAAGAGGAGCCCGAATGTGGGCCTAGGGCATGGGTAAAGGGAGAGGACGTCAGGGGGACGCGTAAGTCCAGGTGACAGGTGTGAAATGTCTAAGGTAAGGGCCGCGTAAGCGGGGCGAAGGGGAAACTACAGCATGACGTCGGTGGACGCATGACTAGGGTAAAGGGGGTGTGCCGATAGCACCGAAGGTAAGGTAAATGAAAGTGTACAAGGTAAACAAGAAGAAAGAGAAAGCGTACGAGGGCATCAGGGGGAGATCCTGGGCAGATACGAGGACAAATGACGGTGATGGGGAAGATCCCCAGATGTGACCGGTGAGGGTCCAGGGTGATGGGGAAGAGGGGTGTTCCTGGTTAGGCACGGGAACGGATCTATGGCGGAGAGTAAGACGGAGGAAGTAACTCGGGGTGGGGTGGGGACGGAAGACGAAGAGTCCGAGTGGTGTTGAGTCGTTAGACCAAGCAAGGGAGTCACGTTGGGAACGATGATGGTCTCCTAAAGCCAGGAGGGACGAGGACGAGAGGCGAGGTACAAGTGTATGGACGGTTCTCACAGGTGTGAGACAGGGGTTGAGCTGAAAAAGGGATAGGGGCTAGGCGAGTTGTAACATTAGCTCCCGATTACGGTCGAGACACCGTCGAAGACAAGACCCCTCGTTGGAGACGATGATGACCTCCCTAGGCAAGGAGGGATGAGGACAAGGGGCGAGGTACAGGTGTACAGACGGTTCTCACAGGTGTGAGACAGGGGTTAGAGCTGAAAAAGGGATAGGGGCTAGGCGAGTTGTAACACTTGGCGAGCTTGCCAGCTCCAAAAGTGTCAAGAAGATATCGATACCATCCACGAACGCATTCTGCTATCCTGGTTTGCGTCCATCAAACATTTCGAGGTGCAATTCAAGAACCGGATACGCGACTACGACTTCCAACATGGCGACCTCGTCTTAGTCCGGAACTCCCGGATTGAGAAGGAGTTGAACCGGAAAACAAAGCCACGCTATCTCGGTCTGATGGTGGTTCTTCACAGAACTACTGGGGGATCGTACCTGCTGGCAGAATTGGATGGCGCCATTTCAAGACTTCGGTATGCAGCCTTTCGGTTGCTACCATACCACTCATGCAAAAAGATCTCCATTCCAGTCACAGATCTAACTGGACTGGATGATGAAGAATTGGACAGTTACAATGCTGAGGATGACATCGAACATGATGATGATGACGAGGTCATGGACTAGTCTCCTCCAATACTTACCCCGCTCTGTGTATCCTTTCCATCCCGGGTTTAGTCTGGTGTTTCTTTTTCATCCCAGGTTTAGTCCAGAGCATCATCTCATATCCCAAAAATACTAAAAACAACAGACGCTTATATGACATTGAACCATCTTTTACGACCAATTCCCACTACCTCGGACTAACAACGAAAACGAATTCATAAAACGTATCTTTACCCTCCTTATCCGTCTCAACAAACTCATTATGTAGATATCCCTTTCGAACGCGCATTGAGATCGTGCCCATTATCTTGGATGTTTATTCTTCGAATCCGGTATAGTCCGGCGCTCACATCTTGGGATCCATGTAGGTACAGACGTTGAAAGTCGACCGATGAAGACAAGTCAAGCGGTACCCGCACTGGTTTTATTCCTTCCCTCCACTTTCAAATCCGTTCATGTTTTTTTCATTGCTTACTTTCATTTCTTTTTCATCACTAAGGTCGCTCGGACTGGACAGACACAGACATGGTTGGATTGATGTACAAGACGTGAGGACTACAGGTATTGAAATGACCCAAAGCTAATGCTTAGGCAAGTCAACAACCAACTAAGACTGGGAAAGTCGCTTGATAGAGGGAACTCTTTGAGTGTAATGAGACCTTTGCAGGTAACTCCCAAGAGAACTAGACTGGAGTACAGTCGTAGCCTCTTGGTTCTTTATATACTAAACTACTGTTTGTACATGTGGTGATCGTATCTACGATCTAGGGTTATCGGTAATTAAATACATGAGGTAGAAGCATGGATCATAGAATGGAAGAAGCGGAGATTAAATAGTCATGCAACACATGAGGTGTGGCAGAATGGAAGAGAAGCATAATGTGCACTGCACGGAGATGAATGTGAGAAATAATATAACCTACTATGGATATATGAAAGTCTAAATAGAAGTGTCAGTAATAAGTCTAAATGGAGATAGATCTTGATTGGGAGATCTATAGATACGAGGAATGAGTTATGTGACAATCGGTCACGTGATGAATGGGATAGGAGTCCGAGTGATTACGATGTTATCTCCTGTGATGTGATGAGTGATCATTAGATAAAAGAAAGATAAGATGAGATCATAATGGATCAGATATCTAATCTGATAAGATAAAGAAAAATGATAAGTGGTAAAATAATAGGATAAGGTGAAAATGAATATCATAGTTACTGGTCCGTAACAGGTATCTACGATACGGATGGACTACATGCCAAGTGCCTGCTTAATCTTGGACAACTCATGCATCTGCCCAGCTACACTCACCTCCAGGTCCGCCATCGCCGCCTCGGTTGCCTTGAGTTGTGCCTGCGTATGGTGAATCTTACCCTCCAGGCGTTTCACAGCACGCACCCCCGCCTCGATCACCGGTCTTGCAATCGGTGGGACTGGGTGTGCTTTCAGGACTCGAGGTCCCTCATCGGCTGCGTCTTCCTCATCTTCGTCCTCGTCAGGAAGCTCGATCCCCTTCTTATCTGGCACTACCTGCGCCTTCTCCACCTTCTTCTGACTTCTGCCACACCCGAGTGACTTCTCACATTTCACCTTGAGTTGAGTGCACCGTGTGCACAACCAGCCCTCGGGTCCGTAGCACTCGGTCTTGCTTTGTGCGCAGGCAGCACACAGAGTCTTGTGCGCCACTACGCCCGGTCCTGTGGTCATCTTCTTTGCCAGGCAGGTTTGCTCCTCGTCCTCATCGTCGTCTTCATCGTCTTTGTCCACCCGTGCTCGCTGTGATGGAATCAGCAAGCGGCGGATCCACAATAAGAGGATACTCACCTTTCCCTGAGACACCACCCGCACGCACCCCTGCAATGGACCGGGCTGATTGTCGCCCATGGTTGGCTGGCTGGATTCTTCCACCACCTGCGCTTGCTCCAGCCAGGTCCGCTCCTCGCGTGCTCGCTCCTCCTGTTGCTGCCGTCGATCCGCTATCTCCATCCTCCACTTCTTCGCTGTCGGTGCCACCTCTTGCATCTTCTCGGTGACTCGGTTTTCCAGGAGCGCCTCGACGCCACACTCCCGTGCCTTCAGAAGGCAAGTGTATGCATGAATCTATGGACTGATTAGTGACCCGGCAACACGAGAGTCAAAGGCGATGTACCAGCGCGCGGTCCCACTCGTCTACCCACATCACCTGCTCTTCCTGGAGTTCTTCCTTGTCGTCCGGCATCGTCATGGCCATGTCAAACACGAGCTCGTTTGCAGACGCGAGTTGTTTCTGTGCTACGACTTGTGGATTGTTGGCAGTGGGAGGTTTGGCAAAAAAGAGAATGTTGTCGAAGGTGGACATGGTGAGGAGGGAGACCGGCAGAGAACGGGATGGTATGGATGAGGGAGAAGGAGCGAGGACTACAGGATGAACAGGGACTTAAAACTTTTCAACCGACTCCGCCATTGTCTTAACCGAGTTCCCACCATCACGTGACTGACTGTGGACAGTCAGTATCAAAGACCCCCTCGGATGTAGGAGCCAGAAGCTCTCTATAGTTACATTCCCCACTTGTCCTTCTGTCCAGGCTTTCAGTTCTACATCCCATTGTGTCCTGTGTCCAACGAGTCCAGTCCAAGGTATGTCCTGTTCGTTTAATTCTTATCTGGTCTGGTTCTTCACAGTCCGGATCAATGTTCGCGTCCCGGACTACTCTACGTCTGGTTTATCTATCTCGGACTATTTTGTCTATGGTCTTTCAGTATCCGTTTCTATTCTTAAGTTGTTCCTTGCTTGGTTTTAACTGCCATAATATGTTTCTTGTATCATTCTCGGACTTCCCTTATGATTAGACGCTGCCACAGCATAGTTACATTTATTCTTGGTGCACTTCTCTGGTAACTTAGTTACCAAAGTCTTGGGTATGCCCGGACTATAAAAACTTTGTACCCTAGATCTGAATCATCATCTTGTGCGCTCAGCCTTGATCCCTCGCATCTGAACTCTCTCACCACATCCTTTGTCATTGTTGTTGTCGGTCCTCATCCTTGATCGACTTTCCATCCGTTCTTCACTATCCGGTCCTCATCCTTGACTGGTCTCGCTCTATCATTGTCTGTCCAACCCTCGTCCTTGGTCGGATTACTCATTTTCGTTCCAGATCTGCTTATTCACGACATTGTGATTTCCGAGAATCGCTTGGACACCTTTTTATTCGCTCAGGTTTGTCGTAGCAACCCTAATCAACTAACCACCCTACTTTAGAACCCTTAGGGATGAGCTTACTCGCTCCCCTTGACACTTCCCCCCTTTGGTCTTAGACCATCTATCTGTTTTACAGTGCCCCCGTCAGGACTTCCTCAACTAGAAGATGCCACCAGGTCTATGTGTCCAGCTGCCCAGTTGGAATGTAACAGTACGCTTTCTCTCGTTCCTATTCACCTTGCTATTCTTCATTTACCTTACCACCAGTGCTATCTGCATGCCTCTTGCCCTAGTCATGTGTCCACTGATGTCATGCTGTAGTATTTCCCTTCACCTCCGCTTGCGTAGCCTTTGCCTTAGATATTTCACACTTGTTACCTTGACTTACACGTCCTTCTGATGTCCTTGCCCTCCGCCCATGCCCTTGGCCCACATTCAAGCTCCTCTTCATTCGCTATCCTTATATACAGGACGATCCTAGCTAGTTATACCCTAGCTTCAGCTTACTGGTTCCACCTCTGGACTTGTACCTTGTTCATACCTGCTATACCCCCTGTATTCACATACCTAGCCTATGCAACCCCCTTGATTGCCTTCTTCCATTGTCTGGCGCCCCCATCAGGACGTCCTCGATAAGAAGTTGCCTACCAGTCTACGTCTCGGGCCTATCCAGGTTCGAACGTAACAGATTCCATGGTCCAACACATGCTCAGCCTATTACGATCTATTCATCTGCCTACTCTTTTCCCATCTCTTTTACTATGTCTCTGTCTATCTCTCTCTTTCTCTTTGTTCTTGTTACGGTTCAACCGGGGGGGGGAAAACCGTAGACCCGAAGGTAGTAGCTCGGGCTTAGAGACGTGGGGGTACCAAGGTTGGACTGAAGGCGAGGATCTATGGTTCGAGGCCTTGGTCGACTCAGGTCTATTGCCTTGTTGTCGAATACAGAGGATGCGAAAGTCCTAGCCGGTCCAGTGACAGGCGAAGGGCGGATCGCACAAAGATGAGCTTGTTAAGAGTAGATTTCGGGAAGCTAAGCTACGGTACAAGGACGCGAGCTAGTCGTTTAAATAGGGTACCCTACTGCGCACAGACCGAGTCAGGAATAGTAGGTGCAGGGCGAAGGGGAAAGAGGTGCGCATGATGTCCGAGCGGGGGTACTACAGCAAGGGCACAGAATGGAATGGAACGGAGGCAGTAGTCGGAAATGAAGAGCAGAGATGAAAAGGGGCACTGCCCGGGGCGGAGGGGAAGGGTTCGAAAAGAACCCGGGCTAGGCTGTGTGGTTTTAAGGTTTAAATGAAAAGAAGTATGACCGACCGTGACTGACGAACGCGTGAGATGTAGGAAGCATAGGTAAGACTAAGGCGAGGGAAGAAAGAGAAAAGGAGAGGAGAAAAGGTAGATGTAGGGGAGGATCATAACAGTTCTTGACTCTCACATGTTACTTCCTTACTTGTAATGGTTGGTCACCTCCCCTTTTCATTTAACCTTAAACTGTATAGCCTAGCCTGGATTCTATTCCGAACCCTTCCCCTTTGCCCCAGGTAGCGCCCCCCCTTTTCATTTCTGTCTTTCATTTCCAACTTACTTCCTCCATTTCCATTTCACCCGTGCCCTAGCTGTAGTACCCCCGCTTGGACACCATGTGCATCTTTTCCCCTTCACCCTTGACTTGCCTATCCCAGCATGGTCTGTGCATCATAGGGTACCCTATTTAGTTTCTTCATTAGCAACCCTGTACTGTAGTTTAGCTTCCCAAATCTACCACTTGAAGCTTATCTCTTTGTGCAACCCCCCTTTGCTCGTCACTGGACCAACTAAGGGCTCACCCCTCTCATCCTTGACAACAAGGCTTTAGACCTGAGTCAACTGAGGCCTTGGACCCTTGATCCTCACCTCCCACTGTGTTCATCCCACTTCACCCTCACCCTCACCCCTGTCCCTTCGTCGCAAGCTTCTCACTTTCAGATCTACAGTTGCCTGTTACAATTCACTTGTATGCCTACTCTTTTTCCTACTCTTTTCCCACTCTACTCTACGATACGTCTCTCCCGTCTATGCTTTCCTTCTCAATTTGTCACATTGTGACTCACGGTACCGTGACTCATCACCGACCCCTATCGGTGCCTTTTCATTCAAACTCTAAACCACACAGCCTAGCCTGGGTTCTCTTTCAAACCCTTCTCTTCCACCCCAGGCAGTGCCCCTTTCATCTCCGATTCTTCATCTCCGACTACTGTCCCTGTTCCACCCATTTCATGCCCTTGCTGTAGTACCCCTGCTCGGACACCATGTGCATCCTCTCCCCTTCGCCCTATACCTACCTTTCCTAGCTCGGTCTGTGCGCACTAGGGTACATTATTTAAACAGCTAGCTAGTACCCTTGTACTCCAGCTTAGCTTACCTGAATCTACACTGTAAAGCTCACCTTTGTACGACCCCCACTTCACCCGTCACTGGACTGGCTTAGTCGCTCGTATCCCTTTGTACTTGACAATATGGCTATTGACCTGAGTCGACTGGAACCCTGGACCCTTGATCCTCGTTCTCCTCTGCGTCCTTGTCCTAAAAGCCTCTTCCCTTCATATCATCATCTTCATACCAAGCCCTTGCCTTCAACCACGAGCTTTTACCTATCGGGTCTATGGTCGCCCACTCTAGGTCAAACCATAACATTGCCCTACCCTGGTTGAACTGTAACACAGCCCTGGACACAGCCAGGCTATTCCTTAATCATGTTTGGAAGCATCACAGTCTTCCTAAATCTATTACATCAGACTGCAGACCTCAATTTGCCACACAAGTTATGAAAGAGGTTAACCAGGCCCTCAATATTCAAACTAAATTATCCACTTCTTTTCACCCTCAAATGGATGGACAATCAGACATTGTAAACAAAGAAGTCAGAAAGTTCTTTTGCATCTTCTGCTTTGATAAGCAAGAAGCTTGGGCAGATTGGCTAGCCATTGCTCAATTTAGCATTAATAACAAAAAGCACACAACAACTAAGAAGTCACCTTTCAAAGTCACACAATCATATGAACCTCATATGGGTATTGAACCCCTTTCACAGAACAAGGTGTCAGCAGTGCAGGAGTTCACAAAAGATATGAAGGCAGTCATAAATAACATGCACAAAAACATGGGAAAAGCTCAGCAGCAGCAAATGAAGTTGCAAGCAAATAAGCACTGCTTGGACACACTAGAGTATATCATTGGCCAAGAAATTTGGCTCACTATGGAAAACTTGCACCTCACATGTGCATTAAAAAAATTATCAGAGAAGTGGCTAGGACCCTTCAAAATTCTCAAACTCATTGGCTGAAATGCTATTAAACTACTTCTACCTAAATCTATGTAGATCCACCCAGTAGTCAATACCGCTAGGGTGAAGCCCTATCACAAACATATGGAGGGGCAATTCTTGTACCAACTGGGACTAGTAATAGTCACTGAGGATTGAGACAATAAATGGGAGATCAATTATATTGTTGATTCTTGCCTCAAACAAGGCAAACTTGAATATTTAGTCCACTGGAGGGGCTACAATGAGTTGGACTGCACATGGGTGTTATGAATCACCAGGGGCATAATACTGAACACTGGCTGCGACTACTGAAGGGCTATACTTGAAATGACCCAAAGCTAATGCTTAGGCAAGTCAACAACCAACTAAGACTGGGAAAGTCGCTGATAGAGGGAACTCTTTGAGTGTAATGAGACTTTTGCAGGTAACTTCCAAGAGAACTAGACTGGGATACAGTTGTAGCCTTTTGGATCTTTATATACTAAATACTGTTTGTACATGTGGATATCATATCTACGATATAGGGTTATTGGTAATTAAATACATAAGGTAGAAGCATGGATTATAGAATGGAAGAAGCAGAGATTAAATAGTCATGCAACACATGAGGTGTGGCAAAATGGAAGAGAAGCATGATGTGCACTGCACAGAGATGATTGTGAGAATGAAATATAACCTACTATAGATATATGAAAGTCTAAATAGAAGTGTCAGTAATAAGTCTAAATGGAGATAGATCTTGATCGGGAGATCTATAGATACGAGGAATGAGTCATGTGACAATTGGTCACGTGATGAATAGAATAGGAGTCCGAGTGGTTACGATGTTATCTCCTGTGATGTGATGAGTGATCGTTAGATAAAAGAAAGATAAGATGAGATCATAATGGATCAGATATCTAATCTGATAAGATAAAGAAAAATAATAAGTCGTAAAATAATAAGATAAGGTGAAAATGAGTATCATAGTTACTGGTCCATAACAATACTCGACCTTTGAGCAAAGAGATAAGAGGTGGGATAATAATAGCCAAGTTCCAGGTTGAACTGTTAGAGTCCCAATAGAACCACAAGGCAAAAGACACACTTAAGCCCACTAGTAATTCCTGAAGACCAGAACAAAGTGGATTAGACTGGAGATTCCAGTTGCATAGTATCTACTTTATATATGTTACAAGATTGCACACAGACCATGCTTGGCATGGGAAATATTAATGATGAGATGACTAACGTGAGAACGGGATGAGTAAGAAAGAAGCAATGCATGAGAGAAGAGTGGAAATTAATGACACACATTGGTGATGTCATAGGTCCAGACCTAGTCACATGTGTGTTCCCATGGTCACATGCACACATTGAGAGAAAGTGAAGATAAAGTGTTAGGTTATTGCTAAGTATGAAAAATGAAAAATAAGATATATATTATTACACTACCCCCTCTTTAAAACTTGTATTCCAGGTGAGTCCCTTGAAAGTTCATTTTGGTATAGTTTTCATAAGAAAAAAAGAGAGAATTGAAGTCTGAAAGTGTGAGTCCATGGAGTTTATAAGGAGCTGAAGGGTTTTGATGATGGAAGTCAGCAACTGCATCTGGTGTTATGTTGATAATGTTGCTGGATTCCCATGTGTGGTCTGTTTCATCATAACCCTTCCAATGGATGAGGTACTCTAGTTTCCATCCTTTCATCCTAGAAGCTGCCACATAGTCTACCTCAAATTGTTCTTCCCCTTCTTCATTGATCTCAATTGGGTCAGAATGGAGTATGGGTTGTCCCAGAAGAGTTTCTCTGTAGGGTTTCACCCAAGAGATGTTGACTATTGTTACAGTTCAACCTGGGATGGGCGACTGTAGACCCAAAAGGTAGAAGCTCTGGCTAGAGAGGTGAAGGCAAAGATGTGGACGAGGTGTGAAGGGAGTCTAAAGGCAAAGGTGCAGGTGGAGACGAGGATCAAGGGTCCAAGGTCTCAGTTGACTCAGGTCAAAGGCCTTATTGTTGAGTACAAGGGATGCAAGGGACTAAGCCGGTCCAGTGACAGGCAAAGTTGGATTGCACGAAGATGAGCTTCAAGGTGTAGATTCGGGAAGCTAAGCTAGAGTACAAGGTAGCTGGCAAGGGAACTAAATAGGGTACCCTATGGTGCACAGACCATGCTGGAAGAGGTAAGTCTAGGGCAAAGGGGTGGAGATGCACAAGGTGTCCAAGCGGGGGTACTACAGCAAGGGCACGAAATGGAACGGAATGGGGGCAATAGCTGGAGATGAAGAGCAGAGATGAAAAGGGGCACTGCCTGGGGCAGAGGGGAAGGATTAAAAGAAGAACCTGGGCTAGGCTGTGTAGCTTTAAGGTTTAGATGAAAAGGGGTCGTGACCGACCATGACTAATGAAAGCGTGAGACGTAAGAAGTATAGGTGAGGCTGGGGCAAGTGAAGGGAAATGAGGAGAAAAAGATAGATGTAGGAATGAATCGTAACAACTATGGGATGAACTTTGACAGTTCAAGGTAATTTAAGTTTGACCACATTAGGTAGGTTTTCCAAGATCTTGTAAGGTCCTATCCATTTTTGGGTCAGCTTCTTAGCGGTATACAGAAGCTTGAGTTTTTCCATGGATAACCACATTTTTTGCCCTTTTTGATAAATTGGAGCTTCAGACCAGGTTTTATCCATGGTGTGTTGCATCCATTCTCTTATTTCTTTTAGAGCTACTTCTACTTCTTTATGGCTTTTTCCCATCTGATTGGCAAATTCTCCTGCTAGCATGGATGCCTTCCCTTTGAAGCCCATGCAGGAGGCATAATTATGTGTGATGGTGAAGGGAATTGTTCTGGTGGCAGTGGTGAGAGAATTGTTATGGTGAAACTGTGCCATTTTGATCCAATCTACCCATTCTTCTTGGCATTTAGCCACATACATGTGAAGATACTGTTCCAATTCCCAATTTATCCTTTTGGTCAGCTGTCAGTTTGGGGATGGTAGGCAATAGACACCTTTTGGGAAATGCCCAGGAGTTTGCATAGCTAGGTGGTAAAGTCCGATATGAACTGCGGTCCTCTATCGGAAACTATTGTAGAGGGTAGTCCATGAATGCACCAAACATTGTCTCTGAATAAAATGGGTAAGTCCTTTGAAGAGACCATATCATAACAAGGAATGAAGATAACTTTCTTAGAGAAGCAGTCTACCACCACACAAATAGCTGTAAATGAATGTAAAGGTGATAGTCCCATTATGTTACAGTTTAACCTAGAGTGGGCGACCGTAGACCCAATGGGTAAAAGCTTGTGGTCGAGGGCAAAGGCTAGATGTGAAGACAGTAGTATGAAGGAGGGACGCAGAGGGGAACAAGGATTGAGGGTCTGGGGTTCCAGTCAACTCAGGTCAATAGCCTTGTTGTTGAGTACAAAGGGGATGCGAATGACTAGGCTGGTCCAGTGACGGGTGAAGTAGGGGTCGCACAAGGGTAAGCTTTACAATGTGGATTCAGGTAAGCTAAGCTGGAGTACAGGGGTACTAGCTAGCTGTTTAAATAATGTACCCTAGTGTGCACAGACCAAGCTAGGAAAGGTAGGTACGGGGCGAAGGGGAAAGGATGTGCATGGTGTTCGAGCAGAGATACTATAGCAAGGGCATGAAATGGAAGGAACAGGAACAGTAGTTGGAGATGAAGAAGCAGAGATGAAAGGGGCACTGCCTGGGATGGAAGAGAAGGGTTTGAAAGAGAACCCAGGCTAGGCTGTGTGGTTTTAGAGTTGGAATGAAAAGGCACTGATGGTCGGTGATGAGTCACGGTACCGCCAGTCTCGATGTGACGGATTGAGAAGGAAAGCATGGATGGGAAGGCATATCATACAGTAGAGCGGGAAAAGAGTAGGAGAAAAGAGTAGGCATACATGTGAATTGTAACACATTATGAAGTTGACAGAGATGTCTTCCCAAGGGTGTTTAGCCGCTGGGAGAGGCATGAGTTTGCCAGCAGGGGCCTTAGTCTTTCCTTTGGAAAGGACACATGCTTGGCAGCTTTCTACATAATTTTTAATGTCTTTTGTTACACCAGGCCATGAAAAGTATCATGTGAGAAGATGAATGGTCTGTCCTTGTCCTGAATGTCCACCAATAGGAGAATCATGGCAAATATTAAGAAGCTGAATACATAAGGATTTGGGTATAAATATTTTGGATTTTGGATTTTTGAATATTTTTTGTTCAGAATCAAAGAAATAGTCATGAATAGAATTGATTCCCATGGAACTTGATTCAGATTGTAGAGTATTGAAAAAGTCAGAAGAAAGCAAAATATTGTTAATAAAGATGGAGGGTGGTAATACAGTAATATTGGTGTTGTGATCTTGTACAGCATCCCTATGATCTGATTGTCATGAGAGGGCATTGGCTCGCCCATTGCTTGATCCAGGTTTGTAGATGAATAGATAATTAAACTCTTGTAGTAGTGTATGCCATTGAGCTTGGCGACCAGATAAAGTTTGTGGCTTTTTCCAGTATTCAAGATTTTTGTGATCTGTCCAGATCTTGAAACCTTCTCTACTGATTAGGTAGTGCCTCCACTCTTCCAGTGCTCTAATAACAGCTAAGAGTTCTGTATTATAAATAGGGTAGTTTCGTTTGGTGCTATTGAAGGAGTGTGAGATAAAGGGGCAGGGGCGCCATAGTCTGTCGTCACATTTTACCGAGAGAACTGCTCTGGTGGCTATATCCAAGGCATCGGTTTCAACTCACATTTCCTTATTTCAGTTAGAATAGGCAAGGAGGGGGGCTTCTCAGAATTTTCCTTTGAGGGTTTGGAATGCCATTTCTTGAGCTGCTCCCCACATAAACAGTGTATCTTTCTTGGTAAGATTGTTTAGGGGGCATGTGATTTCAGCAAATCTTTCGATGAAGCAATGGTAATAGTTACAAAGTCCAAGAAAGCCTTGCAGTTGTTTCAGGCATGTGAGAGTTGGCCAATTTAGTACTCCAGACACCTTTTTTTCCTGCATTTCTACCACCTCTTTAGATACAACCATTCCTAAAAAGTCCACCTTTTTCTGTGAAAAGAAGCATTTTTCTGGTTGTACATATAGGTTATTGTCTCTGAGCCTGCGAAGAACTTCTTTTACAAAGTCCTCATGTTCTTCACGGCTTTTTCCTTTTGTAAATATCATACAATCATTGATGTAGATTACTAGTACCATATGTTACAATTCACTCTTACGTCTACACCTTTTTCCTTTCACTACCTTTTTCCTTTTGCTCGCCCCGGCCCCACCTATGCCTTTTACTTCTCATGCTCCCTTTAGTTATGGTCGATCATGGCCTCTTTTCATTTAAACCTTAAAACACACAGCCTAGCCCGGGTTCTTTTCCAAACCCTTCCCCTCCACCCCGGGCAGCACCCCTTTTCATCTCCGTTCTTAATCTCCAGCTACTGCCTCTGTTCTGTTCCATTTTGTGCCCTTGCTGTAGTACTCCCGCTCAGACACCACGCGCATCCTCTCTCCCTTTGCCCTATACCTACCATCTTCTGACTGGTCTGTGCGCGATAGGGTACACTATTTAAATGGCTAGCTAGCACTCCTGTACCCTAGCTTAGCTTCCCGAATCTATACTCTGAAAGCTCACCTCTGCGCGATCAGACTTCGCCTATCACTGGACCGGCAAAGCCCTTCGCATCCTTCGTTCTCAACAACAAGGCCTTTGACCTGAGTCGACCGAGGCCTCGGACCTCTGATCCTCACCTCCTCCTGCATATACACCTCAAACCCTCTCAGTAACCCTAGTCACCTTCGCCTCTTCGTCCTCAAGCTTTTATCTTTTGGGTCTACAGTCGCCCATCCCTAGGTCGAACCGTAACACCATATACATATTGTTAAAAATATCATTCATCATCTTTTGAAATGTAGGGGGTGAGTTGGTCATTCCAAAATACATTATGACGGGTTCATAGGATCCAATGGGGGTAACAAATGCCCCTTTCTACTCATCGCCTTCTTTGATGCATACATTGTTGTATCCCCATCAAAGATCAAGCGTGGTAAAAAGATCTGTGTCCTTAAGATGGTCAATCAGGGTGGAAATTAAAGGAAGCAGGTAGGTGTTTTTGATGGTGCCTTCATTTAAATATTGGTAGTCCATTACTAAACATTTTTTACCGTCTTTTTTTGGAATAAAGACAACTGGCACGGTTTGGGAGGACTTTGAAGGTCTAATATAACCTTTCTTGAGTTCCTTATTGATGAATGTGTGGACTTCATCCATTTCCTGATCCAATAAAGGAATGACCTGACCCTTTTTAGGTACGAAATTGGGTTTTAGATCAATTGTATGATTCCAAGGCTTTCGCTCTGGCATGTGTTCTGATTTCTTTTTGGAAAATATGTCAAGGAACTCGTGATAGGTTTCAGGGACCTTTTCAGTTAACCCTTCTTCTATGGTACAAATAATAGTTCTTTCTGATGAAGCAGAGGGTGAAACTGCAATAGGTCCATGCCCCATCATTTTACAATACAGTGACTCCCAAAAATGTTCCAATGTTTCACTTTAATGGAATGCATGAAGTGTACTGCAAACCCCTGTGGGAATTTCGCTTAG
>QFEL01002263.1:0-13096 GCA_003316195.1 Neoboletus brunneissimus | reverse complement strand
ATTTCAATCTGATTCTTGATGTCAGTTTTCCATTCTGGTCACATGCTTTGTTTGCTCAGATCTTGTAGCCAGAGCTGATTCCGCAGAACGTTGCAACCCCAGGCGAGTATGTGTCGCTCCCGAACAATGAGACTGAGCACCCCTGTGGAATCGAGGATGTGGTCAACTTTATCTTTGACTATGTAAGTGGATCACCCGATCTAGGCAGCATGTTCCTGCTCTAATGGCACCTCAGATCGAGGCTGACCTTGTCGGTCACATCGCTATCAGCCATCTCCGCTTCTCTGATCTGGCAGACCCGTCTTGCGGTGATTGCCTCAGGCTTGCAGAGCTCGCATCCCAAGCCGTCGATTTCCCAAAGACAGGGACACCAGTCAAGTTCCAGGATCTCCCGAGGCCGCGGAACCGGGCCAAGCCTGACTTTCTCGCTCGAGAGGGGGCTGATTTGAATTCGCAGAATTACTACAACAGCCCGAAACTACTCGGAGAACTGTACCGTCGGGTCCCCGTTAAGGACTGGATGCCAGAAGAATGGAATGAAACTCATACGCCATCCGGAGGGGATGCTATCGAACACGCTCTGAGACAATTTAACTTGTATGAGCTCGGGCTCAGCTTGACTGCGCCGTCAGCAGAGCTGCAAGAAGAAATGAACTATTTGCTGGAGGACTATTGCGAACGGTTGCTTGCAATCGCGACTACACACACGATCTCGAAGAACAAGGATATTCATGTATCAGAGTCGGAGCTCGTCAGTGGGACAATTATGGCCAACTGGTCGGACCACCACCGGAGAAGGGAGGCGGTCAATGCGATGAATTTGCAGGTGCGTATTTGGCGCGAGGGCCGATGTCGAGGCTAATGTATGGGACAGACGCACGAGCTGGTGCGTGCTGTGCGGACAGAGATGCGGGCGAGCCATACAGCTGGCCACGAGGAAGAAGAGGACGAAGAAGAGACTGATCTGGATGATGAGTCGGAATGGTACGACGACGAGGACGATTACTATCGGGAGGCGCGGCACATTGCGGAGATGTTCAAGCGGGCGTGGGCTGCGTGGTGGGCAGCGGAGGGCATGTTGAGGGAGGAGCCGGCGTCGTACGGGCCGCAGAGTTTTGGGCTGATTGCGTTGGGGCGGATGTTGGAGCTGATGAAGGCGGCGCAACAGCTGGTGTAGCGCGTGGTTCGGGAGCAATAGGATCTCGGGTAGCGGTTCCGTGCAACGTGGAGGCGGAAGATGCCGAGGGTGATAACGTCACATCATTTCACATACCAAAAGGGGTAGTCGATGTGATTTCAGAAAGGGAGGTTCTTCCAAATGGGGAATATATGTTTTCGGTGTGACAAGCGAAGGGGTGTCTCCCTCTGAAAGACAATCCGATATAAAGCGACCCATCGCGAAAATGAACGCCCCATCGTCATGCCCCCCTTTGACTTTGCTGCACCCACCACCTTCGATGGCCCCCTCATCACCCCGCACGACCAGTGGCCCGTCTTTGACGACGTCCTCATGTGCACCTTCTCCCCCTCATCCTCCGACTCTGACTCCCCGTCCCCATCCCTCGAATCCGACTTCCTCCCCACCGCCTTCCCTTCCGCTGCCGCGCTCGCAGCCATGCCCATCCCCCCCTCGCGCACCTCCCCGCGTAACAAAAACCCCGATCACATCCCCCGTCCACGCAACGCGTTCATGCTCTTCCGCTCCGCCTTTGCCGCCGCCCAAAAGATCACCGCCAAAATCGAGCACGACAACCGCCATATCACGCGTATCATCGCCCATTGCTGGAATCGTCTCTCGGATGCCGAGAAACAGGTCTGGCGCGACAAGGCGGCGGCTGAGAAGGCGCAGCATGCCGAACGCTATCCCAATTACCGGTTCAGTCCTACCGGGCGGGCGAACAAGCCCGTGAAGCGCAACGTGCGCAGGAACGGCGTCGAGGACGTGAAACGGTGCGAGAAGCTCGCCGAGTTGGTCATGGCCGGAAAATTCGGCCAGGAATTGGAGACCGCCGTCAAGAAATTCGACAATGAGCGCCATTCCGCGGAGCATCCTGTTGATGTGTTCACAAGCGCTGAGGTGCACAGGACGCGCGTAGACCGCGATCCGCGCGGCTCTGAGCCCAGTGACGTCCCACCTTTTCGCAGCCCCTTGTTGCCCCCTTCCAAGACAGCGTCGCAACAAGTACCCGACGGGAACTTTATGCCTGATGTGAGTCACCGAAACTATGTGATTCTTGACCCAACGTAACAAATTTATTTCCAGCCTCTTGCGCACATCGCGACTGCAAACTGCGTCGAGCCAGAGACATTCTACTCTCTTATTGACGCAAGTATACCAGATGACTCGGATCTGATCTCTCTGTTCAGTAGTCCCCGTCATCAGAACTACCAGCCCAGCATATGTGGCGGTATGTCTTCCCCGAGATCCATCCCTTACCTCGATCACTATCAGTCGGTCATGCGCTTTGTGCATAGTAGTTATGCAGAGCTAGAACAATCAGTCCCGGACTTTTCTCTTTTTTCGTGGAATCAGTCAGACAGCTTCTCATACTACCACTAGCTGGACGCTTTGACTTATTAGTTCACTTAATCTGTTTTCGTTCGTGACAATATACCTAGTTAATCTACATCCTGTATTTTTCATCCTTTGTATCCTTTACAAGTAGTACAAATACCCCGAACTGAATCTACGGCATTGCGCTTGATTGCCGAGCAAGCTGTTCAAATGCTGCCACGCCCAATTTTCCCAAAAGTGTCGCGCTCCCAACGACCTTTGCACCAGCACGATGCATGCGAGCGACCGCGTCCGCGGAGGTGACACCACCTGCGCCGATAACGACGATTTCTCGTAGGGCAGGATCTTTCGACTCTCCCAACAGCTTCGAGATCGTGTATACGTTCCCGAGCGATAACGCGTGTATCGCTTCACCTGCGAGACCCCCAACACCCGGTGGTACTGCAAACTCGTCCGTAGTGCCACTGACCTGGTCTGCAAACACCAAACTGTTCCCGAGCGTATTGGTGCACGTCAAGAACGCAAACGGATTCACCGACTTGCCCGACTCTGGATCGGTCTGCGAATACCCCGCGATAGCCTGGACGACGTCGGCGATCTGCGTGCTCACGACGTACGGTGGGAGTTTGATCCCGATCGTGAGACTCTCGTCCTTCCAAAAGAACTCTGCGAGAATGTCGAGGAGGGCTGCGAGAGCCGAACAGGCGGGGTCGTATGACGGGGGTGGACGGTTGAGTATGTTGGGGCAGCTCGTGTTGAGCTCGATGGCGATGCGGGATGCCCATCCTTCTTGGGCTGCGCGGAGGCCCTGGATGGCGTTGAGCATCAGACGGAGGTCGGTCGCGTGTGATTCTGTGACGCTGATGATGAACGGTTTGGTGGAGTTGGGGGTGCGTTTGAGGATGGTGCGGACCCATCCGGTGGGACCGACGTAGCTGAAGAGGGGGTGAGGGGAGTAGCCGTAGGAGTTGATGGAGGAGAGCGTGTCTTTGAGGAAGGCGACCTTGATAGGGTTAGTGAGTACGTCTGGAGAGCGGGCATGGGGGTCACCGTGTGTGAGGCGTCTTCGTTGAAACCGCCGAGCGTGGCCGTTCGAGTCGTGACTGCGCCGGTGTAGGGACAGTCAAACAGGGCAGCAAGTTGGCACTCGTCCGAGGCCCATGCGCAAGAGGTGTTTATGAGGGGAGGGGAGATGGTGATATTGCGTATGGTGACCATGGTTGGCGGTACGAGCAGAGATTCCCGTTTGATGCGCTCGGTTAGGTGGGTCTCATGATGATCGCCTCGGGAGAGATAAGATTAGATCAGATGGGGTCTATGGTAGACGTGTGGACTCGAGCATGTACGATAACAGGAGAGGACGATGTACGGTTACTTGAGTACTTGTTCTCGCTCTAATACAGACTGCTCCAGCTTGATCAGTATGGTGGTGCGAGAGGGATACTGTTGAGTGGGTGTGTTGTGGGCGGTTACTCTGGCGGGCTGTGGGCGGTGAGAAGAGCGTGTGTAGAAAGGCGAGGGCGCTTACGAAACCGAGGCCATCGAGGACGGCCTCGACGATGCCTGCGGTAAAGGAGGAGCAGCTGAGGGTAGAGAGGTCCCTTGGTACGGATATGTGGCGTTCGATGAGAGGATCGTTGTCGATGATCATGTCTGTGCGTGGGGTCAGCGAGGAGGGAAACGGATGAAGGAAGACATGCATTCGTCTTCGTTCTCCACGCTCTTTTCGATTGCGTCCGCGGGTCTACCAAAGACTGCACGCCATACCTGGGTGTGGATGGACATGAGCGCGGGGAGGAAGCGTATTTCGCGCTTTGGGGTCTTTGAGGAGGACTCTGCGCGCCAGACCATGAGCTCGAGGACGCGTACTCCGACGCGGTACCCGAGGGTGTTGAGCCTGTGGGCGGTGAATGGGAGGGAGGGGGGGAGGGAGAGATGCGGACCTGCGCTCGAGGTCGTTTATGCCGCTGACGCGTTTCTGGGTGTACTGGACCATCTCTGAGAAGAGGAAAGCGAACGCAGAGGCGGATATCTCTGCTGTGCGGGTCTTGTTGAGGCTGCGATCATAGATGTTTGGACGGATCGCGGGCTTGTGCTGTGCGAGGGTCGTGGAGATGGAGGGCGCGGAGGAGAGGGAGAACCTGGGCGACGAGGTGCTGGTGGTGGGAGAGAGATGCATGAGTATGTCCCACGTGACTCTCTCCCCTCCCTGCCCGCATGTCCTCCCCGCTCGCGCTCTCCCCCGCAGACCTCCAGCAGCACATCTACAGCTCGCTCCTCCACGCCCGCACTCCCGACGTCGTCCTCAACGTCTCCGGCACCTGGAGAGCCCGCTACAAGCTGCACAGAATCGTCCTCATCCGCGCAGTCCGTCCTTGCCCATCTCACCCCCCTCCACGCTCACCTTCCACAGGGCTTCTTCGCCTCCCTCTTCACTGCAGGCTTTCTCGAGTCCTCCAACTCTGCCGGCCTCCAGCACGTCGACATCGTCTTCGATGACCGCAACATAACACGCCCAGGTGCGTCTCCCCCCCACCCGTCTTATCATCTCACCCACCACCCATCCACAGCATTCGAGTACGTACGTCCACTGTCTCCTCATCCGCAGCTCACCCTCTCTAGGATATGCATCGCACGTCTCTATGGCGGCGGCCCTCCTCTCCACGTGCCCCCTGCCCTCATTCCATCCCCCCACCATCCCCTCACCCCTTCCTTTCCCAGCCCGGCCCCGCCATCGGATCCTCCGTGTGATCACCACCCTGCTACACCCTCCTTCCTCCTCTCCCTTCTCGCAACCTCCGTCTACCTCTCCATCCCCTCTCTCGCCTCCCAAGCCCTCGCTTGCATCCTCAACACCGTCGGTCCCTATACAGTCATCCCTTACCTCCAGTTCGCCACCGGTTCGGCCTGTGACTTTCCTACAGAACACGATCTTGACGCCGCCGTTGGCTTGGAACATATCGCAGAGATCCTCGAACCCTCGGACTCACCTTCGCCCTCGGACTCTCACGACATCCTAGCTGACAAACTCCACGATCTCGACGTACAAAAGGAAGACCCTGCAGAATCAGACTCTGGATCAGAACCCACAGAACGCTCCAGATACTCTCCCTCCTTCAATTACGGCGCCGTCTCAGACAAGATCGGTGAGGCCGCCGCATGTTGGCTTGCAAGATGGGGCCCGGACATGCTCCTACACGAGGAAAGGGCCTCCCGTGTCAGAGACTCGCCGCTGGCTCCAATCCCAACCCAACCCCCAGTCCCCCGCCGCCGCGCAGATACCTTACCCTCTCGACCATCCATAGACGAGTCCTCCCCTCCGACTCCCCATCGCGTCCCCCTAATATGGGCAAGAAACGGGCTGACATCCGCCTGGATACGAGAACTCGTCTCGTCCGACGCCTTGTTCATCAAGGGAGAGCGTGAGCGATACGACTTGGCCCGCACCGTCGTTGAACTACGAAGAAGGCAAGGTATCGACGACGACGACGAGAAGGACTGGGAGATCATGTTTCGCGATGGCATATATTACACAAGCATGGTAGCATGATTCCTCGTGTGTCTTGCACGCTTTGCTGACACACTCTGTCAGCTCGTCGATGATCTTGTTGCGATCTCACAGGACATCTCTCCAACAACTGGCCGACCCTTTGTACCCATATCCGTTTTGCAGGATGCTCATTGGACACAATCCTTGTTTCGTTGTCAGATAATCGCGGGACCCAGAAGCAATTCCTCGCCCCCGTCCAGCCCGTCGTCGGGACGCGACAAGGAACTGGGGTTCTGCGTTAGCACTACCGAAATTCTTTCGCGACTTTCAGACTCGCCTAAGCAACAGCCCACTATAAACGAGAAGGACAAGGTTTACTACCCAGTCGCTCAAGATTCATCATTACGCATCGGCGACAGCAATGGCATCGAAGGCGCATCCATGGATCAGTTATTTGATCCGCCTGCTCAGGCCGACCGTAGATCTCCCTCGCGTGCTGCCACTTCCGAAGCAAGCTTTTTTGGCCTCAAAGCAGAGCGAAAGACTGCTGCAGAGTGCGTTGCGAGCGATGCCACAGGAAAAGCTCGTTGGTCGCCATATCCTCCATATCGCTTTGCAGTCGAGTTTTGGGACATTGATTCGCTCAAAGAAAAGTCTCGGCTACATTCACGCACGATCTGGTATGCAGGAAGCTTGTTCAACGTGTACGTCCAAGTCGTGCGCAGGAAGGGGATTCAATTGGGCATCTATTTGCACCGCCAGTCGACCGTCGATCCCCTCCCGGCGCCCTCCGCGCCGCTACACACAGGCGCTCGAGGCGAGCGCAACCACAACCACAACAGGGTGCCCTCGCTTCCACAGCAGATCCTCTCCTCTGTCTCATCGCCCACCATCCATCACTCCCCTTCGATTCATCCCATCCGGAGTGCGACCCCCACCTCTCCCCCATCGACCTCGTCGAGTCTCCCCACGACCTACCAATCGGCCGGGAACGCCATCCCGGCGACAGTTCCACCGATCGCCCCCGTGCAGCCCTATAGAGACCCGCGCCCATCTGTCTCTGCCTACTTTTCCGTCTCCTGCACCAGCACGACGGGGTCCTCCATCACGCGGTTTACGAGCGTGCCGGACGTGTTTAACATCGGCCAGAGTTGGGGCTGGAAGTCGAGCTCATTGCGATCGGAGGAGATGGGTGAGATTGGCGCGGATGGGCAGCCGGTCAAATCCCCCGTGCCTGCACCCAAAGAGCTTAGTTTGAGAGCGACGATCGTTTTGGGCGTCGTGTAGTAATCGGATGACGTTGTTTTCTTTTCTTTTCTTTTTTGATCTGTTCGATTTCATGCGCATCTCATGCTTTCGATTTACGATATCGCATTCTCCCCCAAATGTTGGTTCCTCCGTTTTTCCCTGTATGGATTCATTCACACTCGTACTATTTCTTGGAGATGTTCACCCTGCTTGGACGTCCACCCTTGAATATATGGGGTATTAATATGTATCTTTCCCCGACCTTGTTCCCGGAGCGTTGCTTTTTTTATGCCCGCTGTCGGATACCTGCAGTCTTACTGTAAATGATGTACGTACCTTGTCTATGATTATACTTATGTACTCTCCCAAGAAGATGGAAATCTGTGGGTCTCATGAGTGTGCATACGAACCGAACATGGTTGCCGTGCTCATTACGATTCAGCACCGCGGAATACGAGAGTGCAGTACCGACCTTCGTTGTCTTTTTCTTTGTTGATAACCGATATCACCCAACGGCTCGGGACTGGGGCTTGGCCACTGTACAGCTTACAACCCATTGGTTGAAGCCCGTCAATTCAGTTTTTCCCTGCGACATAACTTGGCAAAAGTCATAGGGGCATGCACCGATTTGATTCTACATGTCTGCCACCACCGTGATGTGGTCGGTGCGATTCAGCCCCTTGCCGAACGTTGAATTCGACGTTGAACGTCTATCACCATCCCAAAGCGTGAATTACTCAAGCTCATCATTATCGATCATCTTTTAAGCGCTCAGCAACTCTTTGTTACTCTTCCACCCAGCCGCCTCACATTATGTCTCAACATCCAACGTCGAAAAGGTTTAAATTTAATAGTCAAGCCCAGAGCGATTTACCCTTGTCTACACAAGTTTTGTCATTGGGAAAGAATCACATCGTCTCTTTCGCGGGTACCAGTCAATTCACGGCGCAAGGTGTCTCCGCGTGTGGCCTTGCTGCGTTCAACTTTGCCAGGATCGGATTTCGAATCGAGCAAAGCAAGAGGAACCTCACGGATGTCTTGAACGAACTGAGTATGAGGGAGGTCATCGAAGTGAGTGGTACCCCACATGGTCGCTGTCCCCGTCTGGCTATTAGCATCATGAACTCGTCTCAATGACGGACTCGATTCCCCCAGGAAATCGTAGCCATTTGTGCAGGATGGTCCAGCAACCTACATCTAGAAGTCGACGAGATCTACCAACTCCCCATCTTTAGCAGATCTCTCAAACTCACGTCTACCGAGTACGGTCGCCCGCGGCCAAAATACTTTCAGAACCTTCTCGGGTGCGTTGCAATCGTTCTGTATGTCCTTGGCCTGAAATAATTCCATCGTACGTTGCTTCCCTCACAGAAAAATGCAGAGAATTGAGAGATCAGCAGTGATGATCATCACACGTCCACCTGAAATCATCGCTTGTTTCAAGTTTGTCAACTCGAACACCTCTCCGCATTCAAGCACCCCCGACAACTCGCTTTTTGTCGTCTTCGACTCACACCCTCGTTCCTCGCACCCTCACGGAGCCGGTGTGTCGTTCAGCACTTCGATAGAAAACACGGCACGCACCCTGAGTGATATCTTGCCTCCAATGGACGAAAGCATCTCCAACTCGTCTGAGTTACAGTGGCAAGCACAACTCCTCGCGAATTGCTCGGCGCACGTATACATTGCCAAGCATCAGCGCAGCGACTACGAGGAAGCTGTCGTCCAGTCCAGCTTATCTATACTCAACCTTCGCGCGCAGGTCTCGGAGCTCAGATGCATAAACAAGGAACTTGACTCTGGAAACAAGCAGCTCGAGTCAGAGGTTGATCGCCTCTGGACTTCTATACGACAGGAACAGGTGAAAGCGAAGCTTGAGGCTTCCCTTTCCCCGACGGCGA
The DNA here is from genome assembly GCA_003316195.1 of Neoboletus brunneissimus. Taxonomy (NCBI): domain Eukaryota; kingdom Fungi; phylum Basidiomycota; class Agaricomycetes; order Boletales; family Boletaceae; genus Neoboletus; species Neoboletus brunneissimus. Next base: position 3,942 of record QFEL01002263.1, on the reverse strand, counting down.
TTGCGAAACGAAGGTCTGGGCGCTCCTTTGGTCAGATTAGCCACTCTGTCGCTGGCCCTTCCCGGACATCTGGCCCGGGCGTCAGTAGTGCGCAGCGATCTGGCACGTATAATCGCTCCACTGATGCCCTATCTACGGCTCCTGTCAAACGTCTCGGTCACCCGCGTCCATCCCCAAACCCTGATATTGCTGGGGCGCAAAGTATCTTCGCCAACAACCCGCCCCCCGTTCCTTCCAAAACGCCATCTGTTTGCGATGACCTCGGCTTCGATGATATGTCAAGCACAGACTCAGACGATCTCTGGATTCAGACCACAGTTTTCGCTCGCGAACTCCAGGATGAATTTGACTCTGAAGATCGACGGCTCCGTCAAGAGCAAGCAGAGCTCGCCCGGTGCATACAGTCCACGTTCCAGTGCAGTATATGCATGGACGATTTGCCTGAAGACGATGTTGCCAAAATAGACGGCTGCATGCACATGATGTGTAGGTCCTGCTTGAGGGAATTTGTTTCCTCGAAGATCCGAGAACATCGATACCCGATATTCTGTCCCATGTGCACCATCATCAAGGGCGGCAAAGCTCAGCCTGGTGGTATGCATCATGTTTCCTATTTCCTTGTTGGCGACATCATCTTTTTTTTGGCTTTACAGTGATTGCGAGGTTTCTGATCGAACAACTCGGTATCACCGAGGAGCAGTCTCGGATCTTGACGGAGATGGAACTGGCCGAGTTCACCATCCAAATCCATTGTCGCCAGTATGTTGCCTACCCGTTTCGCTGTCCCCCTTTCGTTTGTATGACAGAAATGACACGCTTCCAATAGGTGCAGACGCCCTACCTTTGTGGATCGCGAAGACTACTCGGATGCGATCAACATCGTGTGCCCTCAGGGAGATTGTCATCACGTTTGGTGCAAAAAGTGCGAGCAGACGATCGTCGTCGATGGCCCGAAACATTCGTGCGACGGGTCGTCCGAGCTAGACCATCTGATGAAAGAAAAGGGGTGGAAACATTGTCCGAGTACGTAAATAATCCCCGTCCGCGCGCTGCGAGGACTCACGGGAGCAAACGTACAGATTGCACAACGCCGATTCTAAAGGAAACTGGATGTAATCACATGATGGTATGTGCTCGCCCTTCGTCTCTAAAATCTACGTCTCCTCGTTCATCATCCAACATGGATCTAATCGCTCTCGTCTTCCCGGCAGTGTATTTCGCCCGGGTGCAATACTCACTTTTGCTACATCTGTGGTGGCATGATCGTCCGATCCGCACTCAACCTCGAGATCAATCAGGCTGTCTCGGCGCACTTTCGCAAGTGTCAGTTGTTCGAAGTCCCGAATTGACCGGGTGGTCGAGAGATGTTGGGTGGTCGTTACGTTGACAAGGAAGCGGTTTAGACAGAAGGCGCACGGTAGAACGTTTGCATTTATGTAGTTTTGTGTGTGGATTTGTAAGAATCATTGCACCTTTTCCGAGTCCGTCGTGTCATGGGCAATCTGACATTGAAGTACTCAGGTGGGAGTCATCGGAGCCAGTAAAACTTTACTTGTCGAATAAGATCTGCACAGGGCTGAACCCGTTCGTTCTCACGTAGCATGACCAAATCGCGCTCTCGTGCGCGTTCTGGAAGTCAGGTGGGAAACCACTGGTTCAGCTATTTTACTCATTTCCAGTGGTGGGTACAGCTCCTTGCTCGGCACGCGTGTACGCCGCGCAAGAATTACGAGAAAGCCGTTGTCCAGCCCAGCTCGGCTGTGCTCACCCTTCGTGCGCAAATCCTAGAGCTAAGGAGCTCGCTAGTTCTGACGACAAGCAGTTTGAGTCGGAAGTAGATCATCCATGCGACGACAACGGACGAGAACGGAACATGAGGTTTCCTCGTTTTCGATAGCGTTTGCAAATCGAGTGCTAGGGCGCTCCTTTGGCCTGATTAGTCGGGCTGTCGCTGGTCCTTCTCGGATATCTGGCGCCCATAGTCGCTCCACTCCTACAGTTCCTGTGGAACGTCCTGCTTGTCCACACCCGGTCCCTGGTATCGCTAGGTCGCAAAGTAACTTCGCCAACAACCCATCTCCCGTTCCTTCCGAAGCACCACCTTCTTACGACGCCCTTGACCTTGATAATATGTCAAGCACAGGCTCAGACAATCTCTGGTTCCAAAGCGTACTTTTCGCTCGCGAACTCCAGAATGAATTCGATTTTGAAGATTGGCGGCTCCGTCAAGAGCACGCAGAGCTCGCCGCACGGTACATGCAGGACACCTTTCAGTGTAGGATATGCATGGACGAGCTGCCCGAAGACGATATCGCCAAAGTAGACGAATGCATGCACATGCTGTGTAGGTCCTGCTTGAGGGGATTTGTTTCCTCCAAGATCCAAGAACATCGGTACCCTATATTCTGTCCTGTGTGTACCATCGTCAACAATCGCAAAACTCAACCTGGTGGTACGCATTGTGTTTGCTATTCCCTCGTTGGCGACGTGGATGATTTTCCTCTGCAGTGATCTCGAGGTCCCTGATCGAACAACTTGGTATCAGTGAGGAACAGTCTCAGATCTTGACGGAGATGGAGCTGGTTGAGTTCACCATCCAAATTCATTGTCGCAGGCATGCCGCTTATCCGTCTCCCTACGTGAGAAAAATGACACTTTCAACAGGTGCCAACGCCCTGGCCTTATGGATCGCGAGGACTACTCGGAGGCAACTAATATCATGTGTCCTCAGTATGACTGTCATCACATGTGGTGCAAAAAGTGCGAGCAGACGATCGTCGCCGACGGCCCGAAACATTCGTGCGACGGGTCGTCTGAACTAGACCATCTGATGAAAGAAAAGGGGTGGAAACATTGTCCGAGTACGTGAATAACCCCCCCTTTTTTACCCGAGCGTAGACGCAACTCCGCGGGCACTCACGCGAGCGAATATACAGATTGCACGACGCCGATTCAGAAGGAGACCGGATGTAATCACATGACGGTGTGTGCTCGCCCTTCTCCCCCAGTCTACATCTTGTCCGTCATGCGACATTGATGCCGTGTTTTCTTCTTCCTGGCAGTGTATTTCGCCCGGGTGCAACACTCACTTTTGCTACGTCTGTGGTGGCATGATCGTCCGATCCGCACTCACAAACGAGATCGATCAGGCCGTTTCCGCACATTTTCGCGGATGTCAGCTGTTTGAAGTCACGAATTGACGCGTCGCGAAGATGTTTTCTAGTCGTTCTAGAGTGCTGCATTTAGTTGCCTCTTTCCAATTTTTTTCACCCTGTGGACGAGAAACGTGGTGTATGTAAGAAGATGAAACTGTACCCTTCCCTCCTTTCTTCGACATATTATTTCAATTCCCTCGCGCATCTAGCACGCGACCCTGGTGTGACTGCCTTCATAGTGACGGATGTCGAGATGGGTCGAACCAAGATGTTCAGAGGCTGGATATGGCCCAGAACGTGACATACTATGTACTTTTAGAGCATCCATTGCTCATCTTGGATATCACGGAGGGAGAGTTGAGCTTACCCCTGGTCATTGATGCAAGATAAAGGAGTTAACGTTAACTTGATGGTGGATCGGGTAGGATTTGAAGCTTGATCAAGCTTGAGGTCTTGAGGGTACTTCCCTGGTACTTCCGTAGTGTCCACCAAAACATGGTGAGAAACCAGCACGTGCTTTTTTTCACGGGTGGGCGCTTGAGCTTCGACTATGCGGGCCACGACTTCAAGATCGACCCCGATGTTTGGCCTTGATGATCATACACAAGTCCACCAATCCTAGAGGAACCCACCCCGATCTGGCGATCGATGACGGCGTTGCGGAGGACGAAGGCTTGACCGTGTTTGTCCCATTGGGTAGGACGTTGACCACGACGATTCCTACATGACTGTCTAGCCTGGGTAGACTAAGACAAGTACAACATACTAGGAACCGGGCCAGCTGTGG
>QFEL01002261.1:0-23340 GCA_003316195.1 Neoboletus brunneissimus | reverse complement strand
ATGTGGTCTCTCTGTTCAATCAGTCACCTTCTTAAACCGACGTAAGTGAAAACTTACCTTTCCCCCCCTCAATTAGCCTGCTTGCCAGCTGCTCCTTGACGTATATGGATTGACACGTTGTGCATCATTATACGCAGTATTTTGCTCATCCCTACCCGCCAGGCGCCGAGAGTTGAGCCATCCCGGCGGTTTCAAGGTCACCAAAACGTTTTTTTACACCAGCTTGTTCACGACTCTCCCCGTCGTATACGGAGATATATACCTTGCCGAGTATGAAATCGTGCAACAAGACGCCGGGGGATGGCAAGACGAGCGTCTCGCCACTTGGCAGTCAGTGAAGGCAAGCCTGCCAATATACCATTCTTGACGCACGCATCCGCAATCAGCCCCGTAATTGAATACATGGCGGTCTCGTATGGCCACCTTCTCTCGAGTTCTTCGCCCCTAGAGCCACCCGATCCTCATTTGCTCGCCTAGGGTTCACATCAGGAATCGACCTCATGCCCTGCAACCTGGTTTACTCGTGTTCACAGCGTGCACCCAAGTCAGTGGCACGCTGACAGCCCATTCGCCCATTCATCTAGTAGCAATCCTCGATTCCCGAAAGCCCCGTGTGTGTTTCCTTTTGATTCTCACCACTCATACCAAAGTCGCTCCCTCCGTGGTCCTTATCCTTTCCTTCTTATAAGTACCTCCCTCCGCACCCGTATGCCCGCCCCATTCTGCTAGGTCAGATCGAGCACGAGCTATGGCCACCGTATTCGTTCCAAATCCACTGTCACCTTTCAACCCTGGCGTCAGGCCACCCTCAAGACTCGACCGCGGCGGCGCCGGCGGACCCCCGGGATCATCCAAGGTTAGTTCTCACGTCGCCTTCTTCCAACGTTCGACATGATAATGAACCGCAACCATCCCCCTCAACCCTTGTTCTTCTTGATGGACAGAACTACGTCTTGCCAGTACCCTCCGGCTTTGCGGTGCGCGTCTTCAAAGCACCGACTCTTTCTGCTTCCGCCCATCAGTGCTCAAACGCCGGTCAACAGCTATCCGCCGTCACCGCAAGAGGTGACATTGACTACAAACCTTCGTCGCATCGTGACCCCCGCTCGTCGGGCGCTCCGGTGCGTGATGCTCCTCGGAAGCTAGTCAAGCCACCGCCTCCATCCCACGCTCATGCCCAACACGAAGACCGAGAACGGGAGCGGGATCGAGGCTATCGCGATACCAGACGGTTCGGGTTCATACACCCTGGACCCGTCCCAGATACCTACATCTATGAACGCTCCATCGCATCCTCGAAATCGGATCGCTACCACGACTACTACTACCCACCATCGTCGGACAGCACTGTGAGCGAGATCGACTCCCTCTTCTCGCTCAATTCTTCAGCCTCGAGTAATAGCAGTGTGGACGACGATTGTCCACCGCGAGGCATGCTCCAGGTCGCCCGTACCGCACCTGAGCGGAGACCGTCATTCACCCACGGGGGACATCGACCCGGAACCCCCTTCCCCGTGGCATATCACACGTGCCCGACTTGTTCGGAGATGAGCAGCAGCCCACCACCCCGCTCGGCTAGTAGATCTGATGGCACAACACATGCCTCCCGCCCACTACCTACGCCTCCCGTGAGCGCCCGCTTGCGCAAAGACAGCCTCGTGCTTGCAAGCGAGCGTTCGGGACCACCAGAGGCCACGCGTCCGCGGCTTCCGCAGTTACGTATTGGAGACCGTCCTGCCTACCCTCCTGATGCTCCGCAGAACGGATGGTCTACAGCGGAGACGGGAGGATATCTCTCAACCTCGCCCCCACAACTCACCCGTTCGTCCTCGTTGAAGAGCAGCGGATCCGCCGGAAGCAGCTCGCACGGCGCCGTGCCTCTACCTCCGGGGCTAAACATCCATTGGGAATACGGCCCGACCATCGACATCACCGCGGAACAGCCTCACCGTCAACCAAACCGCCGTAACTCGGACGGGGATCAAGGCCAAATCATGCCCCCGCGCCCACGCCGCTCCAGCACGGTACCCCCACCACGTTCCGTTCGATGGTGCGAAGAGCTGGTCTGCCCAAGCCCCATTTTGCCATGCCAGAGAAGGAAAGGGTGGTTCAACAGACGAGGGTGTGTTCTTCTATCTCTGGCCTGACCTATTCCAGACATGAACCCTGACCGATCCTGTCCGTCTTCTCCCCTTTTTTGACCTTCCTGAATGGTTCGGCATCGGGACGTTTAGGGATCAACTGTGGCGCAACGACGGCTCGTACAAGCCTCCTGCCCCAGGTGAGGACTACCCTGAAGATCTCGACGACTACCCAGAACCGTCAGAAGGCTGGCAAAACGAAGATGGCGTCCGAATTGACCTCAACCGGAGGCTGATACCCAAGGCGCCACCTCGCTCGGTCCTCAAACGGACTGGTTACTGTAAAGAAGACAGTATCATAGCCGGATACCTCACCAATGGTCCAGCCTCACCTACGTCAGACGACGAATGAGGGTGAACGCATGAGTTGGGCCCATATCTTCCTTGACATCACCCGTCACGATGGTCGTCGTCGCCCACACTTTTTCTTTTCTTTTCTGGACAATCAGTCCCTCCCTCCAAGTTCCGAGCTTGTTCGGCAAGCGCGTACATACGTTTCGTTTCATTTTTTGTAATATTTATGTGTGGGCCATCGTGGCTTTGCGCGCCTCTGCGCTTCGCAGCATCATTCAGCACTCTTTAAAGATATACCCCGCACTTCACGTTTAGTCATTCTCATTCTTTTCCTTTCCGCTGGATCTGGCATCCTGGTTTGTATCGTTAGTAGTGTAAGATGATAGGCCATGTACGTTACTTGTAGGAGTAATAAGTCACATGTCTTATTTCGTGCCATGGCGTAGGGNNNGGGGAGTAGTCAGGTGGTCTCGACCCGCTGGAAAGTGGGGCACCTACTTTCAGATCACAAGGGTCCCTTTCGGGAATGTTTTCGTGACGACGCTGGGAACCGATGCGATTGTCACAACACACAGAACACGGAGCATGAAGCACGATGTATTCCCACAATTAGAACTTGGGCGGTGGGAGCGAGGGTCGGCCTGGAACACCAGGGACTTACATGAAGTGGGGAGATCCGGCTGAGGGCACTGTGCACTGTGCACTGTGGATTGTGCATCCATCAAGGCTGTGCGTAAACGAACGCAATGTCCGTGGCTGTTAAGACGTACAGGGAAAGTGACCCACATACAACTTCGAGCGTGGAACCTTTTTTTTTTTTCACGCATTGCATTTAGCCGACGAAGTCCTGCCTAGATGCCCTTCTGAAATAACGTTTCAGCTTATTCTGGATGGAGGAAGGGGTAAAGTAAGCCCTAGATGGAAGCTTGCCGCGACAGGCTGGGAATGTATAGCCTAACTCGTGGGGTGAAAGCCTTGCCGACGACCCGCGTGTTATCCATGTACGCATTTGTGTATGTCGTGCGAAGCGGAACCGAGTGACGCAGGTGCATTAAGATGTCATTGTTGCCTGTCGTCAGTGGATCGCTCCAAATACACTACGCTGCTTTGGACCCCATGGTACTGATAAGCGACTCGTCGTTGCAGGGTTACGCACCAGCGGAACTTGTACCCGTCCATGGCGACTAGGAGCGATCTGGGAAGATGTTGTTCCGATGTATATCACCGCCTCTGCACAGAGAACTAGCACCGCCAGTCCCCGATATTCTAAAAGTCGATCGACAGGTGGAGATAGAGCCTGAGGGCACAAAGTGTCGTGTTCACCGACCCTTCGAAAGGGGCACTATGAAAAAAAATATTACGAGGGAACAATCCAAGTAAGACGTCCCTTTCGTCAATGAATGTCTTTATCCAATAGGTTAAGGCTAGAGGCTCGTGTTCAAACATACCTTTCAAGAATCGGAATACCCCCTAATCAACCACGGAATTCAATGAAACATATGGGCGAGTGAAAATATCAAGTGAAGGGCGTGTCACTGGAAGTCGGTCATTGCGATGGGTCAAGGTTCTTCTGTGCTCTTGATCAAGGTTCAGGGATGCGTTCCTGGACGTCTTCATGATGAAAAATGAAAGAAACTCCCCAGTTTTTAATAGAAAGATGCGAGGATTAGTGGTCAATCGACGATCGAAATTTGAGTACGATATACCCAGAGTGGCGGTGCATCTTGTATCCAGTACTTACTAGACGGTCAGGATGAAACGAAACGGTTGGTTATTTCTTGACTGTAATTCCTGTACTACCTATATTGACACATCCGTACTGCTTCGTTCGCCTATCACGGCCAATTGTACATGATCCAATGGCTTTAGATAGCTTCACACTGTCTCTTGAGCCATGCCAGCGCACGCGCATCCATTCCCTCGAGCAACGGCGCCACCTTGGACGCGACCTCGGCATGATAGTCATTCAGCCACTTCTTCTCCTCGACAGTCAGGATCGACAAATCAATCAAGCTGGTCTGAATAGGACACTGTCGCCCCAATGTCTATCAGCATTCCGAACGCGATCACAATCAAGTATAAAACTGACCATCGTGACGCGCTCAAAGCCGAGGTATCCGTTCTTCCCAAAGTTGTTGGGGGTCTTCACTTCGCGAACCACGACCACGCTCTCGATGCGTATGCCCCACTTACCGTCGGCATAGTATCCCGGCTCTAATGGGAGGCGTGATAATGGTTCTGAACAACCTGCGATCGCGCTATAGTTGGCTTTGCCTCACCATTCGATACCGTCATTCCTGGTTTCAACGCCGTACTGTTGTATGCTAGTTTCGTGGTCAGTCCATGAATTGGTGGAGGTGTCATGTGTTCCCTACCGATGCGTATGCCAATGCCCTGAGGACCTTTCAAACAGACGGTGAGTTTCCCTGTCGTGTCTTCCAGGAAATATGCAGATACCTTCGTGGACGTTCAGGAAGTGGCCGACACCATGGCCGGTGCCATGCCTGTATTCGGTCCGCGTTGTGAAACTAATGTATGCCATGTACAAGGATGAGCAGACCTATAATCTGGAGAGTCATGGTTAGATGTGCCATGACACCATTCAGTGAAATCAATGATATAGCTCACCCAGACCATCTTGCCACAAAGCCCTTCTTGCCCACGAATCTCTAACACATTGTCAGCGTTACAAGTCGAACAACACACACATCTACATACATTATGTATCCTGTGGAACTAATGGTCAACAACTAACTGACAAGGGACGAAGCAAGGACCTACCAGTCGTCCCAGTGGGAAAAACAGCGGAATCAATAGCGATGTGACCTTGAAGAACCCGAGTGAATGCCCGTTTCTCCTCTTCAGATGGTGTTCCAAAGTGCTGTAATGACGCCTCTGCGATCAGTCCTTGGTTTTACAACCCCAGTACTTGCCCATGTGCGGGTGACATCAGTTGTTCCATCGAGGTACTGACCTGGCAAAGTCGGAAGGCAAGCGATGAGTCGCGTTCAACATGCCCTTTTGGTTGTCCATACCTCCAGAGTCACACAGATAGATCTTGTTGACAGTAAGGTTAATAGCGATAGACGACAATTCTGCAGGATGGGCACCTGGTCTTTCTCGATAATCGCACAATTCTCAGGATCAGGGGAATAGTGAATGATAGCTGGAGCACGATATTGGTATCAAGATCACACTGCGGAAAATGAGGAGACAAACCTGCATTTGGGCCAGCGGAAGAGATGGTGGTGAAAGACGGACCACGGAACAAGTCGAGCTCACTACTAAAGATCAGACAAGAGCCGTCTGAAGTGAAAGCCTCGTACGCACGATCTAAACTTCTCGAGCTTGTCAGATCCCTGGCTCTCGTTCAAGATGACCCCATTGCAGAGCTGTTCTTCGAGCCATGCGAAGTAGCGAGCCAATGCAACACCATCGCGTATGTGACATTGCCGGAAACCTTCGATCTCTGTGCTATTTTTTATTGTTTTCATGGCTGCCACTGGCGACGGCACGATCACCACGTTCTCCTTTTCGACGCGTAGGTGTCGACTGGAACTTCGGAACGTGGAATGAACTCACCTCACCGAGTGCATGGACAACTGCAAGATTCGTCTTGTCGCCGAGTAAAACGGGCTATAGATCGTAAATGAGACAGATCGTGGTTGTTTTATCATGAAACTATACCTTGTCTTTCTTTACTAAACCCATCCCGACGAGATCTTTTAGATAAGGGAGGAATCCATCGTAAGGCCTGATCTCCACGTCCTGGTCAAAATGACTAAGCACAGCATCGTCGACCTGCGTCTTGTCGATGAATAGCACGGCCGAATCTTGTTTCACGACCGCATACGCGAAAAAGACTGCTACGGTTTAGACTGTTTTCACCAGCATGAAAACGGTAAGATACCTACCGGGGTTGAAATCAATGTCCGTTCCACGGAGGTTGAATAACCACGCGACCTCGTCAAGTAAAGTAACGGCCAAAGCAACTGCGTTCTTCTTGGCCAACTCTTGCTGTGCACGGTCGAGTTTACTGCGTAGAGTTTCCCCTGATAAAGGTTAGAGCATAAGGAAGACAACGGAGATGACATATTCAGACCTGAGTATTTAACATCTAAAACAAGGACTGGGTTTTTGGGTCGCTGTGGGCGTTCAGAACCCCATACGATGTCAATAGGATTTGGGGACAGAGGAACCAACTCGGACTGTCCGAGAGACTTTGTGAGCGCTTGAGCATCGGCTTATGTTCACGTGAGTCCACGTTCATGACCGACAACGATGTGAACAACATACTAGCCAAAATCAGATTCGGATCAATCCCTATTCTTGTACCTTGATCGAGGTCCTGGGCTAGTGTTTTACAGATCGAAGAAGCATGATGGAATCAATAACGCACCTTTGGGAGGAACTCCTGCCAAGTAGGAACGTCTCGTGAAACGTCAGTCCCGCAATGTCTTCTTGGGCTATCACATCTAGTCACCTGATAAGCCTTGCTTCATCAAAGTCCAATTCCTGTAACCTGGGACTTAGAACACAATTTGTAGCGACACATTCGTTGCTCACTCGTCCAACTGCTGTTCAGCTTGTAGGAAGTACCGACCATCGGTGAAGAGGAAGGCATCCTTGAGAGTAACAATCGCACATCCTACGGGTCAATACATGAGCTCGAATCCTTACGCCTGTCTGACACCCATCAAAAGCGGCTAATTACCTGCAGAGCCATTAAATCCAGAAATGAACCCTCGCCGTTTGTCAGCTTCGGAGGGGTATTCGCTGAAGTCTAGATCAAAGAGACTTGGTCAACATCGATACTAATCAGAGAAACGAGTCACACGCACGTTCGTCCTCGCTGGGAACCACGACGGCGCCCACGTTTACGTCCTGCTGCTGCATCAACGCCCTAAGGCGTGTCAGACGTTCTGATGAGTCAACTCTTGCCGTTCCAATTACGCCCATTGAAGCTGATGAGGGAGGGAATGTGTGAGTGTGGAATTTAGAAATAGATGGCGCAGTTGATGTGGCACGGGAAAGATAACGATGGAGGCGCACATGGAATCGACATTGACTGTACCACATGCTTCCGCCTTTCCGCTCCAAGTACAGTAAATGACAACAACCGTGGTAAAGGATTACCTTCCTCGTGCTTAGCAACTGGCGTCCCTGCCGAAATTCGGATTTGCCTCAGGCTCGTGCCGAGTCTTTTTACTACTTACCAGATTCTTGCACAGTTTGGCATGATGGCATCGGACGGACGACCTGCCATTGTTCCTCCGAATGCGCATGCTAGATGTCTTTTAACTAACGATGCCGTGCGTCCAGGGAACGGGGTCTGAAACTCGCTTTTCAAACCCCAATAGGCGGAGCATCTCCATTCCAGTCTCTTTTCCTGGTTCCGGTAGTCCACAGTGATCTCTAGGCAAGAGAGATCCGTTCAGCCCAACTCCAACAGCCTTAGGTATGGGCTCATCAGATGACACGTCCGAGCAAATAATGCGGTTAGTCCTGAGCCACATAAATCGGAGTCATGCCTACAGTACACTTCTATTGTTCTCAACGAGATCGCTAGCCAAACCTATGGCTGTGCCCCCTCCGACGTATTTTTTTGTGTACTGTATATGTCCCAGGCACACGTGCCAGCAGTACGGACCCAGAAAAGCCAACAGATCTCCCAACGACTCACAGCAACGATCCTAAATACTTGACACGCGATGTTGGCGAACAATGTCCTGATCGAAGTATGACACCGGAAGCTGGTAAAGGGTCGGTCGAGCATCTTCGTTTTCATGAGTTAGAAGGTATCGAAGAGCTAGATCAGACAGTGTTGACCGAAGACATCCTATCTCGTATTGCACGGGAGCCGACGAGGCAACCTCATCGCCCTCTGCGGTCTCCTCGATACAGAGGTAAATAGACATTCCTAGGTATAGGCACTGTCCGGTTCGGGCATCGATATTCGATGTCAAGGAAGTCCTTTTTGTCTTGGTGCGTGCGATTTGGAGCGGACTTTACCTCGTCTAAGCCATATGGATCCGAGATACCGCACTGATCTACATCCCACCGCCAACCAGGGCTTCTTCGTCCGTGTCACGCGAGCCCGGCTCGACTTGCGAGCCAGTGTGGCGACAACGCGACGAATTAACGAGTCACGCTATGAGTACATAGGTCCGTGGATTGATACCATACGCGGAGAGAACAGGGCAACCCTCGAATGTCTGTGCTCATTCATCCGCGGCATGCGGTCACGACGCCTAGCTATTGGCTTGGGGGATGTTCTCTTCACGTGCGATTTGGTTCTGTGCTACCTACGCGGCACGTTTGCACAAGCCCGCACGTTAATCACCGTCCCCGATGGCTACAACAACATCCGCACACGATACAGTCAGAAACTCCTAACGACAAGAAAAAGGGTACATTGCGCAACATTCGAATATATATGATACATTGAGCTCAGCAGACGAGGCACGTCCATAGGAAAACTAAATATTCAAGTCACCACTCAAAACACATCCTCTTCCGTTCATCAATGGCCCCAGATGCCCCAGCGGGCCAGCGCTAGTGCTCGTCCCCGATTTTCACCCGAAACCCTCTTTTAAACCTGACGCATATTATCATTATCTCCCAATGTTTCGAGTTGGATCGCCTCTGATTCGTTCGCGCCCCCTTCCCCAACCTGATCCTGCTGCGGGGGAGCATCTGCGAACGCAATCTCGGATACGACCGCGTTTTGACTGGAAGCAGGTTGCGACAACACACCGAATCCGGTGTCAAGCCCCTGCGCGCGGCGACGGAGGTCACGGTCATACAGCTCCCGCACGCTGATGATGAATCGAGGCATCATGGGGCATATGGTTACATAAGAAAACAAGGCCAGGAAGAACGCCAAAGTATTGTTTATTGTAACAGCATCTTCGAGCGTAGCGATAGCGTTGAAAGACACGTTCCTAGCAGTTCAGAAGGAAATAACTGAGTGATTAGCTTTGGGGGAAGTACTCGAGAGTAAGACGGACGGGATAATATGATTGTAACAGAGGGAAGCGAGAGAGGGGGATCCAGAAAGTGAGACGCACACGAAGAAGTAGATAATTCCATCTCTCACGAATAGTTCCATGTACCGATTAGGCTGCCACTGCTTGGTTGCTTTGTACATTTCAATTGACTGTTTCAAAGTTTGGACGACCGCGAGAACCAAAAGTGCAGCACTGAGAAGAAATCGCGGTACCATTTGATACACGTAAAGCGCTTGTGAGACTGGCATCGTTGCAAATTCGAAGTTGCACAAAGAGAAATTGCCGATATAGACAATTGTGACTTGAGGAAACGGCAGCCGGAAATGGAGGCAGTCTCCATGAGATTGCAGTGAAGCATGCATTTTAGCTTGAGACATACCTGAGAGGTATGTATTGGGATTGTAGTAAATGCCTGCAAAAACAAAGGACAGAATAACCTGTGGCACATAGATGAACAGAAGGACCCAAAGGATCCTCTTGGATCGATTCCAGATTGCATACACCCGCAGGATCATCACCACTGCAATCGAAATTAGAATTTGGGAAGGAAATAGGGAATGTAGCTCACAATCTGCGGCATTATAAAATATTGCCCATTCCCACGCAACTAGCACATTTGTCGCAGTACCTTTGGAACATCTAAGTCTAATGCTGATAGTGTGACAGGTACTAAATCAACCCACTTACACCTATGGAACTGTCATCGATACAGTTTGAGATTGGATTTAGATGCATACGTCTACCAGAATATGGTCATTGATGACAGATCACTGAGACAAAGGTGCAAAACTGAAAAACTGACTATCAGAGGACCAGGAATAAAGGTGCTACCAACTGTAAATGTATTCGATCAGCTCAATTAATCTCTAATTCAGCTCTGAACATACCAAGGCCAGAAAGACTTGAGTGTAGATTCATTGTTAATCATATAAGCCAATATGCGTCACAACAACCATAGACCTACATAGCCCAGCAAAGACCGACATAGCGGACCTACCAAACTGTTAATTCGGAAATATACAATAGGGTCCCCCTGAGACTTATTACGCACCAGAACAAATATTGTAGAGACCCAGGTCCAGGATCGGCGCTGTGGGAACGTCAGGGACTAGAGCTTGCTTGATAACCGTTGCTTCCTTACCCAAACATAGTCTATCTTCAAATATCGTGAGCCGACAAAGCTGATATTGAGAGTGAAGTTAGATACCTCTCTCGAAAAGGTGAGGACTGCAGCGGTATAATCACATTGGTTATTTCAGAGCGAAAGCATGGCGTGCAGATGAGCAGTACTGACAATAATCATATACAACAGCAGTAACAACAACAACTGCAGTGGTCCATAAGTTTAACATTGATTGAAGATATGAACAACCGTACTGGATATATAGTCATTCGTCTGGAGAAGCTCCAAAGTGGCCTGTAAGTCAGAGGACATGACAACTATAAGAGAAGCAGGGATGTCTGATTTAAGGACGAATAAAGGTTGAGAGTCGGAGAGAGGGAGGTTGCCAGTGATTTGGTGCTAGGTTCCCTCAGTAGTTATATCTTGTACCCGATGTATTAAATATTTGCTTGAAGACTCGTTTGGAATGTCTCGTGACGTACGATCATACAACCTTGGACAAACACGCGATCAAGATGGACTCGGTGGTGACTGAGCGCGTTGCGGGAGCATCTCCATCCGGTGCGCGGGAAACAAAGTTGCTGTGTATACAGCGAAGCTTAAATTTCTGGTTTCATTTGGAATTAGATTACATACCTCTAGTAGGAATCCAGGGGCCTTGATGCTGTGGTACCAGAGCGGAGCTATCTTGATCAAGGTCAACGCCGTATTCCTGCCATTCGTCCATTTCACCGCACTGCTACACATCAAATGCGCCGGAAGGCATCTTTTATCGCTCATTTGAACATTGACCCTTAGCGATCACCAGCGCTCCTGCCACACCCGCGCTGAGCCCGGGGTATCGACGAGGTAGCAGCAAAGCTGACTACTCCTACCCATCGATATGTACCAATTTCGGTCCATTATTTATGCCGACCTCGACTATAATGCCTCTGAGTTGATCATCTACGTCAATCTACCTGTAAATTTGGGTAATGGCCCGGTAACCAAAAATTTAGCAACGACGAGAAGCAGTGTCTCCCTACCAATATCAAAGAACTCATCATCATCTATGGCCACCTCATCCCAGTAGGGGAACTGCGGAGATGATTCAGAGAACCATGATCATCAACAAGTGTGTCGTGATGATGAGTAAGCCAACATTCTTTGATAATGAAAACAAGATCGTAACATGAATAGCCTCTGGGTCAGGTCGGAGGACTAGATAGATACTGGAACTGGGACATTGAGTGGTAGTCAGGAGCCTGATGTGACTGCTTCAGTTCTAGCATGGGACCGAGAAGACCCAAGTCAGGATGTCAAATTATTGTGATAATGACCTTATGCTGCACTCACGATCGTCCTCTTCTCCCGCAGACGGCACAACTGGTCGCACGTGCATCCCCACAAAGCCTCTCGTCCAAGACCTCGACCGTGCTCTCCATCCGCTCCAATGGTAGAGTCAGGTATTAGGTATGGGATGGAATGTTGAGTGACGTGTGGATACAGGATCAGACCTGAGCTAGAACACTTCGAGTTAGTTCCATTGGTGACGGCAAGATAAGCCCCGTTCCCCCCCCCCACCGAGGATATCTTGCTCGGCCGTCGTGTTTCGACGGGATGCCCCCGTGCCGTCAGAGAATAGTATACCGGTGTCCAAATAGAGTAGCGCCTCTGGCGACCTCACAGGCTAGAATAAGGCATCTTTATCCATAATGGGTGTACGGAAAAAAGAGAGAACGTATTCGTCCAGTTTAGCGGCCACAAACGATATGGAACAAGGAACCACCACCGGGCTTACCAACGATATGGAATGAGGGCCATTCGCTGTCAGAAATCCGCCAAGACGATGGTTACTGCGCGCCACAGCAGAGGTGCAACATGTTACATGCTTCCGGGATGCGGTCACGCTCCAGATGATCGTTTCAGCTCTGTACTGTGTGCAGTTCCTAATTTAGCCAGACAATGAGATCGGATACGCTCACGAATGGAAAGCACACGCGTTGCGGTGATGTCCATGTCCCTTTTCCCTTCGAAAAGCTAGATCATTTGTACGTATACCATTCAGCTCGGAATACGCAGTGTATATGCATAGATTTAAACAATAATGGACATTTGAGCCACATGGAGAAGCGTGATACTCTGTCCGATGATAGACGAGGAATATCGATGCAATCCAATGCAATGTATAGATTGCACTAACGCCAAAAAGGGGGAACCGTCCTTGGGCATAGTCGCATGTTACGATGGAGCGAGCAAGTTACAGTCAAAACGACGCTAAAAACCAGCGTGCATGAGAGAAAGGAAGAGCTATGAAACCGGTGAGAAGACATGAGCACACCCACTTGTCTCCTGCAATCCAACCACCCCCTCTACCCAATTGTCGATATCCATGCTTGGAACAGGTCGACCCTAGTCCGCACCCGGCCCAACAACACGAGATGCGGCGGTGGATCCATCAGTATACACACTAACCTCGGGAGCTGTGTCACTGGCGGCCCTGCTGGCTGAGAGAACCCAGACACCGAGAGAGGCCATCCAGAGATGGTTGAGGGCTCGGGCGAACTTTGCAGCGCGAGCAATTTAGAACGGACAGACGGGCGAGTCCATTTTCGTAGAAACTGGGATTGGAGAGGGCAAAGTGTCGAACGGAAAATTCCGTGATCAAGTCACGTGTCGCTTGACTGCTATCCCGATCGGGCCGTGTCTAGTAACTCTAGTTTCATTAGACAAACTTGTCCGTGCGGGAGCTGTGTCTTTTTCGTGCCATGTATCTGCAGAATGCTCGAAGAACCTCGTAGAAACAGCAGAAGGAAGGCTTTGCTCAACCCGACTCGTGGTCGGTTTTTCCTCATTCTCCGGCATTCTTGTCACCTTACCTAGTATCCTCACCTCAGCCGTTCGCGAGTATCACTCGTTTCTAATTTCCGATATTGATTCCCTCCTGATACTGTAGCAGGCTTGAATGTTGGCTTGAATCTCTACCAATACAACGTTGTTGTCTCCTTCTGCGTGCGTCCACTATCAAATCGACTGGGGTATCCTTGTTTAGCGTTCGTACTAGCCCAAGTGTTCGGCACAGTGCGGCCAGCAATCACATTCTTAAACCAATCCAATAATTTAGGTTCAGGGACCACGCTGGATACCGTCTTACTCAGTATCGAGTAAGCACCACCACCTTGAACCTTAGCTAGTGAATAACAACTACCTCCAGTAACAGGGAAAACTCGTTCGGTCTGTTCGGTCTCGACCGTGAGTATCTCCCGCAACCAGACCGGGATGTCCTCACTGAAACGACCCTCCTCTCCAACCCCCAACAAATCCCATAAAATTTCTCCTCACCGACTGGTACAACCGTGGTAGCCGGACCGCTTTCAGTCAAGCATAGATCCAATCCTTTGTTAACGGACTCGTAGAGTTCCACACATTGAATCCGCTGCTCAAGGCTGAGCCCCGTTTGCCATCGACTCTGCTACGCTGTGCTCGATCCCGTTCCGGGGTACCAAGGGTTTGAGTGCGTGAACACTCTTGCTCTATTCGCGATGGAATGTGGATAGTCACATCTTGTGACGACCCGACGCACCACTTTGATCGAATTCAAGAATGAATGGTACTTTGTCGGTCGGGTGTTGAGTCTGAGGATTAGAGTTAACGGTCCTAGACGATGTTAAGCATCCTTCGAAAGAAACCTACCGTATCATGGCTGATTAAATCGAAGACGCTTTGGATCAGCGTCGTGTAACTTTATTGAAGATGAAAATTTCCCTTCTTCTATTCTCGCTGTTCCCCTCAACCAGAGATAGGCATACCTCTTCAATTCGTTAGGCTACGTGCCTCATCTTGGATACGGTGACGTACCATCCTCTCCAATAACATGTCTGAAATTTCCTTTTCAATCCCTAATAGGTGGAGTATCTTCTCTATTGTGCTTACTTTTCATCAATCCAGCAGTCCGGAGTGCTTTCTATTGCCTGCTTATATGCAAAGGGGATGCCACGAGTCCCGGGCTGAGGAAGAATGATCGATTGAACACAAGCCATCTCAAGAGAGATCCGTTTAGTTCAACTCCAAAAACCTGAGGTACGCACATCGAATGACACATGTTCTGAGCCCCGATAAATCGTCATACCTACAATATACTTACATCGTTCTCAACGAGATTGCTGGCTAAACGTATCGTTGTATCCTCCAATATTTTTCTGTGTGCTGTATATATCCCAGGCACAAGTACCAGCAATGTGGACCCAGAAAAGCCACCGGAACTGCCAATGGCTCACAGCAATGATACAATATACTTGCCACGCCATGTTAGTGTTCGGGAAGTCAATCGCATATCCTACCGGTGCGATTGACTAGGAAACAAACACGACGCCAAGAGCGGACTTGACCCTTGTCCGAAGAGTATGCAAAGATTGTGGAACATTAGGGGATCCATATACGATACACTGGGCTCGGCAGACGAGGCATATCCACAGGAAAATCCATATTCGAGTCACAATTGAAAAAACCATATCCTCTTCTACTATCCATCGATGGGCCAGACGCCCTGCGGGCCAGCGCTAGTGCTCGTCCCCAATTTCCACCAGAAACCCTCGTTCAAACCTGACGTATATTACCTCCCAACGTTTCGAACGGAATCGCTTCCAACTCGGATTCGTATGCGCCCCATTCCACAACCTTGTTTTGCTCCCGGGGGGAATTCGCGAACGCAATCTCGGACACGACCGTATTTTGATTGGCAACGGGTTGCGACGATACACCGAATCCGGTGTCAATCCCCTGCCAGCGGCGACGAAGATCACGGTCATATAGCTCCCGCACGCTGATGATGAACCGAGGCATCATGGGGCATATGGTTATATAGGAAAACATGACCGGGACGAGCAGCGAAGCCAGTGAAGAGCTGTTTGTTGTAGCACCCACTGCGACTATAGCAGTAATGTTGAAAAGCACATTTCTAGCGGTTCAGAAGAAAACATCTGAGTGGTTAGTTTGGGTGCAAGTACTCCAGAATAAGATGGGCGGGAGAACATGACTTTGACGAACGGAAACAAGTAAGAGGAGAAAAGCGAGACGTACACGAGGAAAAAAAGAATTCCATCTCTGACGAGTAGTTGCATGTACCGATTGGGCTGCCACTGCTTGGTCGCTTTGTACATTTCAACTGACTGCTTCAAGGTTTGGATGACCGCGAGAACCAAAAGTGTAGCGCCGAGAACAAATCGCGGGATTTTTTCATACACGTAAAACCTGGATGCGACTGTGCTCGGTAAGAAATTGCAAACAATGAAATCGCCGACATGGACAATTGTGACTTGAGAGGCCAATAACAGGCAATGGGGGTCGTCCTCGTGAGATCGCAGTTTTGCGTGCATTTTAGGTCGAGACATACCTGAAAGGTATGTATTGGGATTGTAGTAGATCCCTACAAAACAAAAGGAAAAAATGACCTGGAACACGTAGATGAACAGAAGGCTCCAAAGGATCCTTTTGGATTGATTCCACATTGCATACACCCGCAGGATCATCACCACTGTAACCGAAATTATGGTCTGGTCTGGGAATTAGCAGTGCTGTGACTCACAATCTGCAGCATTATAAAATATTGCAAATCCCCACTCTCCTAGCGCAAATATTGCAGTACCTTTGGAACGTTTAAGTCTCACGCTGATAGCGTGACGGCCAGAAAATCAACCCACTTACACCTATGGAACCGTTATCAATACACTTTGCAATTGGATTTAGATACATACATCTACCAGAAGATGGTCATTGATGGCAAACAAGGTACAAAGCAGAGAAACTAACTCTGAGAGGACCAGGCATGAAGGAACTACCAGCTGCAGACATATATATCTGATCAACTCGATTAATCTCCAATTCTGCTCTGTACATACCAAGACCAAGAAAACTTGAGCACGGACTCATTGTCAATCGTGTAACTTGATATGGATTACAGTAGCCATATACTTACATAGCCCAGCAGAGACCGAGATAGCGGACCTGCCAAACTGTTGATTCAGAAACATACAATAGTGTCCCCTGAGACTTTACACGCACTACAACAAAGATTATGGAGACCAAGGTCCAGTGTCGGCACTATGGGACTGTGAGGGCTGGGGCTTGCTTGATAATTGTCACTTCCTCACCCACACAAAGTCTATCTTTGAATATTGTCAGCTGGCAAGCTTGATGTCGACAGTGGAATGAGACACCTCTCTCGAAAAGGTCAGGACTGTAGCGGCAGGATTTCAATGGTTACTTCAGGGCGAAAAGGGCAGCATGCAGATAAGCATCACTCACGATAATCATATACGACAGCAGTAACAACAACAACTGCAGTGGTCCATAAGCTTAACATTGATTGAAGATATGAACAACCATACGAGATACATAGTTATTCATCTGGAGAAACTGCAGAGCGGCCTGTAAGTCAGTGGACATAGCACCTAGAAGAGAAACTAATGGTTTAACAGCAAGCAGAGATTAAGAGTCGAGGAGAGGGAGGCTGCCAGTGGTCCGGTTTGGGGTCCGCTGGCAATTATATCATTTGTCTGGTGTGTCAATCATTTGTTTCATGACTATTTTGGAACAGCGAATGATAGACGACTCTCCAACATTCGACAAATACGCAATATAGCTTGATGGGGCCAGGGCGGCGACGGAACAATAGGGGAGGGTCCTCGTTGCCCCCAACAGAGTCTTCGTGTATGTAGCACAAGACATTTGTGGTTGATCGTGGTTTTCATTGGGAACATGACTATATACATCCTCTTACATCCGGTTGCGGGTAAGAAGCCTTGAAGGTGTAGTACGGTAGTACCAGCCTGAGGGGAGATTTGTCGTGGTAGTCAACACCGCATTTCCGCCATTCACTCGTTTCGAGGCACTACCACGGCTCACATCGCTTATCTCATCAGCGCTCCTACGCTCGTAGCCAACCTGAGGTACTTACGAGTGGCATCACAACACATCTGAGCTGTCTATGCCTGCCCGTCAATTTAATATATACCCAGTTTCAACGCATTATTCATGCTGACCTCAGCTTCAAGTTGACGATGGAAGAATTATTTCGTTGTAAAATCCCCCTGTGTTGAGACCCGTAAATTCGGGGTGATGGCCCAATAACTAAGAATTTGGTGATCACGAGAATCAGCAGCGTCTCGCAAGGGACTCGCCCTGACCTAGAGCTACCTCATCGGATCAAAAAGAATTGCATAATTTGATGGGCGGTCACGGTGTCCGAACATCGTAGGGTTCATTCCGAGGTACCGGTGAAGACAGCCCGTGATGCAAGACAGGATGATCCTGCTTGAAGCTTTGATGGTTGGCAGTGAGGTAGAGCTATGGCGTAAAAACGTACTGTGGTACAGGAAAGGGCAGAGATGCTAAAGCAGGATGCTTCGACGCATTGCGAATGAAGGGAACAGATATTGCTACGGGTGGGGCTCCCTGTAAGGCGGTTGTCTGGACGACCTCGATCATGTTATCCATCCCGTCGGGGATTGGGTTAGGACGGAGTGCTGAGTGACGGGATACAGGGCTGCAGGATTGGGTCTGAGCTAGGACACTTCGAGATGCGTCCCACTGGTGATGCAAGGACAAGCCCTGTTTCTCCCTATCGAGCATATCTTGCCCGGTTGCCCCCTTATGCGAGGAGACATGTGGAGATTTGTGGATGATGTATTCTGCCGCCAAACGTCGACACAACGGAATTTGTATTTTGCCAGCGCAACGAGGAAGGTCAGGGGAAATGTATGCAAGGAAGCTGCACAGATAATCTACTTCTTTTTAATCGCCCTTAGACGCATCGTATCACCGCCGATGAAAACACCCTTTTAAACCATGTAAGCTGGGAACAGAAAGTCGCTTACTTTACCCTTGTATGGTTCCGGGGGACGTAGGCTTCGAATTTTTGCAACAAAGTAGTCCAAAGCAACGTTGTTCGTGCTGTTAAACACAATCCTGGTGGTTGAAGGGACCTTGGTGGTGATGTGAGCAGGGGTGGACACGAAGATATTGTGGGAGCGTCCGAGTTCGGGGTTAAGCCTTTCGCCACTTCCGCCTGCGACGGTCCCGTGGGTCATCCTCCAAAGCGGCCCCATACAGTATCTAACACCACCGGGTACAGCGGTTTAGAGAAGCCCCCGGTGATAGTGTTATTGATCAGTAATCACGTCGTGCCCCATATGGCACGCTGATTCTTAATAATGCCATCCTCGACGATAAGAGAAATACGTCTGATTGGGGAAGCAGAGCTGTATGTAGGGCTTGGGAGGGACGAACCGTTGTCTCGCCAACACCCGTAGCCAGCATGAGAATTTAGATCGGAGCACAAGATATCGGGATTTGCCGCTTCATTGACAGCGCTTTGCTGTCTCGTGGTCGAGAAGTCCAACGAATAAACTGGTCGACCCCTGCGCAAATGGTATGTAGGCAATGGGATGTACCATTGTCACAAAACAGTGCCTCGAAGTGCTGCGGTGATGGGAGGTCGTGGGTGTGGGTGTTTTGTTAGTTGTTGCGGCACGAAGATAATTAGATTAGCGACACCAACAAGTCATCGGGCGTTGAAGCTGAAGGCGGATGCGTTAGTTACAGTACCCTCTTCTGCTTTGTAGACCGGTAGTCAACCCACATGTCAGAAGTGTCAATAGTCCACCTTCCATCCTCCCAAGGCACAATGGATGGCAGACACGCGGCGAGTCAAAGAATCCATAATTACATTATGCCTCCACACGAATAGTCCATACAGTGGACACTGTCGTAATATCAAAGATGACCCCCAGTGAGAACTGGGTATTGGCTGGTATGACCAGATGTTGCCAGATATGATCTATCTGGCCATGATTCCGAGTTTTATATCTGACAATATTCTTCCTATGAAATGAGACTAATTGTCAGGATATTACAAACTGATGATCCTCAAAGTGAGACCACTATGGCTTGAAGAAATAACAATTCTAAAGCTAAGGAATATACACGCTGCATCAGCAATTTGTCACCCCGACTGTGGCGACTGTACGGACTGTGGACAGACCCAACAGACCAACAATCGTCACAAGCACTGTGTAACTGTCGGAATTTTCCATGTATTGTGGGGACTGTGGCAGCCTGCAGGGAATGTGGACACTGACTGACAGATTCTGAGGTGTGGACAGTTAGTCCACAGTCCGCGCAGTTGCCACAGTGGGGGTGACAAATTGCTGATGTGGTTCGTACTACTTATATACCCTAGGGATATGCACACGGACCATACTGGCATAAGGGTATGTCGTCATATGGAATGTTGTGGAAGGTTCTTAAATGAATGTGATAGAAGGTGGTGGAACATTAGAAGGTGAAAGTTCTGACATTACCCCCTTTTCAAGGCTGATTGTCCTGATCAACTAGGATGCCAGAGATGTCAGGGGTTGATGACGTGGGTATATTGAAGAGAGTGTTGGGGAGGTAGTTGAACTTCTTGTGAAATTCGAGGAATGCAGGAGTGGTGAAGATGGGTGATTAGTGTTGTGCTGGGCCCGGTTTCAGGCTGTCTAAAGCCTTGAGCCGGGCCAAGCTGGGCCTGAACAAGGGCTTCAGGCAGCCCAAGGCTCAGGCTTCAGATTTTTGGAGCCTGAGCTGGGCCCTTGGGCCAGGGCTTACTTAGATAATTATATTAGTAATATGCCTATTGTACTACCTTTCTTGTTCCAATGAATAATGAATGAAATCCATATGTAGTTGTGTCTGTAGGTGCCCCCAGTGGAAATGCAGCATTGGAGGCTGCGCTCGAGTGATGCCCAAATAAGGCAAGTTGTGGCTCGGGTACAGTGCCATGCTTGTACTTTATTCGCTTTCGACTTTAATTCAACTCCTGTGCCATGGCATTTGTGTTTTGTGCCCTGAAACTTCTTATGCACCATCTAGGGACCATATACAATGCATCAGAACGATATGATTCACCTGATATATCCGTGACGCGACCGTCCGAAGTGGTAAGTGCGATTTTCTCGCTTTTGACTGATTTCATTGTCTAGGATGGAATTTTAGCTTTCCTCATCGATGTGGCGGGTTCACAGGCTCGATAGGCCATCTAGGGTGGTTCCTGGATGGTATGGATGGTCCAGGTACGTTGTCCATTATGTGCTTTTGCTGTTCATGCTGACTTGTACCTTCTGCAGCTAGCAATTGCGTTTTGACTTGTTTCGAGTTGCAGCATGTGCTGCTCATTGTGCCATCCATCCGGCACCTCCTCCTATGTATCTGGATGGTATCTTGGCATGCAAAAGTGACAACACAATGCACACACTTGTGTGCATTGTGTTGTTGCTCCTGCATATCATACCATGGTGCTGAAGCCGGGGCCTAAGCCAGGCCGGGCCCCAGGCCTGACTGGGCCGTCACTAAGGGCTTGGGCTTGAGGTTTTCCCAAGCCTGAGCCCTATGAAGCTGAGCCTGAGCTGGGGCTTTTGAGCTGAGCCAGGCCGGCACAACACTATGGGTGATATCGGGGAAAGGAATGTTGGTGGGATGCATATAGGACATGAACAGGGAGAGTCGTTGGTGGATCATACGAGCGAGAAGTGCGGGCCACAGGGTGTGGTGGGGTGTAGTTTGTGGAATTCCGCTACTGTGTAGAGAGCATGTTTCAGCTCCAAAGCTTTCTTCTATTCTCGTTCTTCACAAGGGTAGCCTTGCCAATGTACAAGGTACTCGATTTTCCCTCTTTTCTCTCATGAGTCTATGATTGACTCTATTTCATGTTCTTCTTGCTGTGCAACAATGTCTGGCGGTGGTGGTGGTGGTGTTTTTTGAGTGGGGAATTCTCCTTGGACATATGGCCATAGAAGGCACTCATTGAACACAGGATGTATTCCGTGCCATGATTTGTCGAGTTTGAGTTTGTAGGCTCCCAGGCCTACTTTCTCAATGATCTGGAATGGTCCATACCTTCTGTTGTCCAGTTTCTTTGATGGTCAGTCGGTATGGATGTTTGTGGCGTCTAAGAGGACTTTGTCGCCAGGTTTATACTTGTGTGGAGTTCTTGTTTTTCGATCATGGAACTGCTTCATATCTGCTGTGGCTCGTTCAAGTGCTAATTTGGCTTGCACTTGTGATCATTTCATGTTTTCAACGAATTGTGAAGCCGATTCGTTTCATACTTCTTTTCATCGTTCTTCTCCAATGCAGGGTTGTTGTCTGTAATCGAGGAGGAACAGTGAGTAACCAGTGACTGACGAGGTTCGTTGGTTATGGGTGAACTTTGCCATAGGAAGCCAATCAGTCCAATCTGTTTGCTGGTGGTTGGTGTAGAGTTGGAGGTATTGCTCTACTTCAGTGTTCATCCTCTCCATTTGTCCGTTGGTTTGGAGGTGGTAGGCTGTGGATGGATTTGCTTCGATTTTCAGAAGTGTATAGAGATCCTTCATAAACGAGGATATGAATTGTGGTCCTTGGTTTGAGATGACCTTTTTCGGGGTTTCATGTAATTTGAAGATGTGATTCTGGTATATTTTGGCCACTCCCAACATGGTGATGTCGACGGATATGGGGAAGAGGTGAATCATTTTTGAGAATCTGTCGACGACTGTAAGAATGGCATTCTTCCCATTTGACTTGGATAGTGGGCCAATGATGTCGATCAATACGATCTCCCATGGGGCTTCTGGTACAATGTTGGAATTTAAAGGAGTGATTTCTGTCATTGTTTTCACTTTGGTCTTTTGACACTGATCACATCCTTTGATGTATGTTTCGATGTCTTTTCTTAATGTTGGCCAATAATATTGGTTCATGATGAGGTTTCTTGTTTGTCTTATTCCAGGGTGTCTGGCGAGTGGGTGGTCGTGGTACTCTTTTAGGATGCGTTCACGAAGTTGTGCATCTTGGGGGATGTATAGACACTCCTTCCAATGGATGAGGTCATCCTTCATTATCCAGTGTCCTTCAGAACACTTTAATCCTTCTTTTGCGTATCGTTCAGCTCTGTATTGGTTTTCCCGAATCATTTGGAGTATTGTTTTGGTTTGA
The DNA here is from genome assembly GCA_003316195.1 of Neoboletus brunneissimus. Classification (NCBI taxonomy): domain Eukaryota; kingdom Fungi; phylum Basidiomycota; class Agaricomycetes; order Boletales; family Boletaceae; genus Neoboletus; species Neoboletus brunneissimus. The sequence continues at coordinate 781 of QFEL01002261.1, read as the reverse complement.
ATTTGGTTGACAAAAACTGCTTCGGGAAGGAGGGTTTGTTGTGAATTGTTGTTTTCCACCCCCTTTTCAAAGTCTGGCCTCCTGGACAGAGGGTCTGCAGGGTTCGACTTGCCAGGTCGATGGGAGATGGAGAACAAGTATTCTTGTAAAATTTGTTGCCATCTCGCTTGTTGACACGAGAGGTCTTGGAGTTTATGGAAGAACTCGAGGCTCTTGTGATCTGTAAGAATTTCGAATGGGATAAAAGATCCCAAAAGGTATTGGTGCCATTCTTTGATTGCGAAGATTATGGTGTTCATCTCTAAGTCGGCTGTGTGGTAGTTACATTCAGCTTCATTGAGACTTCTAGAGATAAAGGCAATAGGGCACCATATCCCTTCTTGTTTCTGTGATAAAATTGCCCCTAAGCCAATGCCTGATCTGTCAGTTTCTATTTGGTAAGGATCTTTGTTGGTGGGCATTGTGAGGGTTGGGGCTGTTGAGAGGTTTTCTTTTAGCTTCTTGACCAAAGTGAGTGCATTAAGTGGTCAGGCAACTTGCGCGAATCCACGAACAAAGCATTGATAGAAGTTTAGAAAGCTGAGGAATCCACGAAGCTGTTTCTTCGTGGTTGGTATCGGCCACTCTCTAATGGCTTGGACCTTTCTGGGGTCCATTTTGATCTCGTTTTGCGACACTATGAGGCCTAGATATTCCGTTTCTTGGACCTCAACATCGCATTTGTCGTGTCAGAGGTATAGTTTGTTGTCGTGTAGTATTTGAAGTACCTCTTTGATGACTT
>QFEL01002258.1:0-18836 GCA_003316195.1 Neoboletus brunneissimus | reverse complement strand
GTTCTGGGCGGTGGAACTTGGAATCGTGGCGGTGGGTGTCTGTTACTTGTGCGAGGAAGAGTTCCTCGGACTGGTCGATGGATTTGTCGAGGCGGATGGTGGGGGTGGCCCAGTCAATGGTTGGGTTGGCAGAGCGAAGCCATGGGAGGCCAAGGATAAGGTTCTCGTGCCCATAGTTCATGACATGGAAGGTTACCCGTTGAGCAATTCCTTCGATGTTGACAAAGAGGTCGGCAGTGAACTTGATCACCCCGTCCTTGTTGTAGGAAGCGTCGACATTCCGGACCAGGATTGGTTCCTTTAGGCGTCGGATGGGGAGGTGGTTTTTGTGGACGAAGTCCCAGTCGATGCAGGAGATGTCTGCACCACTGTCGATGAGGGCTCAGGTTTCGACGGCTTTCAGGGTGTGCGAAGGTACAATGACTTGGACAGAGATTTGCATTTTCTTAGAGATATCTCGTACTAGTACAGAGGCACAAGAGGAGGTAGGGGAAGGAGGCGTCGAGGCTGCTTCCCCATTTAAAAACCCAAGGAGGTGTAGTGGACCCGTCGTACGGTCGGGGTGTCTTCTTCATCATCCTCACAGTCTATCAGATTCGGAACGTCGTCCTTCTCCTTCCCCTTCCCCTTGTCCTTGGTTTCCTCAGCTACAGCGTTTACCTGTTTACGAGGAGAGGTGAAATGGGGGCATTGAGCCGATCCGTGACCCGGCTTGCGGCAGCGAAAGCAAAGCTTCTTCTCAATGCATTGCTTCTTAATGGCCGGGGTCATCTTCTCGACCTTGATGGCCGAGGTATCCATCGCGTTAGGGTCCTTCTTGGAGGTAGGGGTGGGGGAGAAGGAGTGGTAGTTCTGGCACATGGGTTGTAGGTTTCGTTTGGCGATCTTGTCAGCTCGTTCCCACTGAGTTTGGAAGTGGACGGCCTTGGAGTACCAGTCGGCAATGGTGGTGGGGACGGTGTCGAGGGCCATGATTCGTCTCATCATAGAGGTGGGGATTCCAGCGGCGAAGTATCCGATGAGGACATTGTCATCCTTAACAGCAGCTTGCTGGACCCTTCCTCGGAACTCAGCAATGTAGGTGGAAAGGGCGGGTTCAAAGGTTCTGTCCTTCTTCAGCGTCATTGTTACGTTCCAACCGGGTAAGCTGGCACGTAGACCTGGTGGGATCTTCTAGTCGAGGAAGTCCTGATGGGGGCGCCAGACAGCAGTAGAAGATCATCGAGGGGGTGGACATTGGCAAGGTGCGGAGTACAGGTGCTACAACGCTAGGGGAAGTCCATGGTTCAAGGTACAAGGGAGGTACCAGGTGCGAGGTACTAGGGGAATACCAGGCAAGACGAAGATAGAGTAAAGTGTACTAAGAGGTCCGGTATATAAGTATATGAATCAAGAGGAGCCCGAATGTGGGCCAAGGGTGCGGGCAAAGGGCAAGGCCGTCAAAAGGACGCGCAAGCTAAAGTGCCAGGTGTGAAATAAGCGAGGGTGGGGGCCGCGTAAGTGGGGCAAAGGGGGAACTACAGCATGACGTCGGTAGGACGCATGACTAGGGCGAAGGGGTGTGCCGAAGGCACCAACAGTAAGGTAAATGAAGAACGTCAAGGTGAATATGAACGAAGAGAAAGCGTACGAGGAGGCCAGGGGGAGATCCTGGGCAGATATGAGGACGAATGACGGTGATGGGGAAGATCCCCAGATGTGACCGGTGAAGGTCCAAGGTGATGGGGGAGTAGGGCGTTCCTGGGTAGGCACGGGAACGGATCTATGGCGGAGAGTAGGGCGGAGGAGGTAACTCAGGGTGGGGATGAGGGCAGAAGACGAAGAGTCCGAGTGGTGTCGAGTCGTTAGACCAAGCAAGGGGTTCACGTTAGAGGTGATGACGGGTTCCCTAGGCGAGGAGGGACGAGGACGAGGGGCGGGGTACAGGTGTACAGGCGGTTCTCACAGGTGTGAGACAGGGGTTAGACCAAAAAGGATAGGGGCTAGGGCGAGTTGTAACAGTCATCTGGGTGGTGGAGAGCCAGGCTATGGCGTTCCCGACGGTGTCCTGGTGTCGGAATGCTTTGTAAAATTCGGTGGCAAAGTCGGCGAAGGTGCCGAAGGTCACAGTGGTGGGGGAAATGGCATTCTGACGGAAGGCTGTTGCCCAGGTCTTGGTGGTTCCTTCCGTCATGTAGGAGAGGGTGAATGTGACCTTCTTATTTTCGTCATTGTAGACATCAGCATTGACTATGAGGTAGAACTGGACAGAGTCCATCCATGCGTCAGATTTCTTGTAATCTCCATCAAAGGCTTCAGGGGTTCCGATGCGGAGTTCGATCGGTTTGGTCGAGGACATCTTAGGGAAGGGAGGGGGAACTGGTGGTTGTGTGATGGTGGGTGGGTGGTGTGGGATGGATGAGGAGGGGGTGGGGATGGGAAAGACAGGTCTAGTGGCGATCGGGGTGGGGGAGGGTGGGGTGGGTTCTCGAGGAAGGGAGAGTTGGGCAGAGAGCTGGTGACTCAGAAGGAGGTTGGAACGTTCCTGTTCTTCGTCAGGGATGTCAAGGTCCATAGATTGCTCAGATTCTTCCTCGGAGGGAGGATTCTCTTCGGTGTCGTATGGGGAGTCCGAGTAGGTGGCACACCACCCGTAGAGTTCAGAGGGATTGGAAATGGTGGGCGGTTTACGATGATAGTAACCGCGATGGAAAGAGCTTAGCTTTTGTTACGGCTCGACCAGGGATGGGCGACCATAGATCCGAAGGTGAAGCTCAAGTTGAGGGCGTAGGGAGAAGGCAAGGGTTGGCTCGTGAGGAGACGCAGGAGAGGGCGAGGATCAAAGGTCCGAGGCCCAGGTCGACTCAGGTCTAAAGCCTTGTTGTCGAGTACAGAGAATGCGAAGGGCTCAGCTGGTCCAGTGACAGGCGAGAGCGGATCGCACAAGGGTGAGCTTGTTTGAAGTATATTCGGGAAGCTAAGCTAGGGTACAGGAGTGCTAGCTAGCTGTTTAAATAGGGTACCCTGTCGCGCACAGACCGAGTCAGAAAGGGTAGGTATAGGGCGAAGGGGAGCGGGTGCGCATGGTGTCCGAGCGGGGGTACTACAGCAAGGACACGAAATGGAATGGAGCGGGAGCAATAGCCGGATATGAAGAGCGGAGATGAAAAGGGGCACTGCCTGGGGTAGAGGGGAAGGGTTCAAAGAAGAACCCGGGCTAGGCTGTGTGGTTTAAGGTTTAAATGAAAGGGGCCGTGACTGACCATGACTGACAGAAGCGTGAGACGTAAGAAGCATAGGTGAGACGGAGGTAAGTGAGAAGGAAACGAATAGGGGAAAAGAGTAGGAAAATAGTAGTGGTAAGAACGGATTGTAACACTCAGCCTATGAACGAAATGAAATGTCACAAGCAATCTACATGAATCACATTGCTGAAGAAGCTCCTGATGTGGGCATGCTTATGTTTGTTGATGAAGCCACCAAAAATGAACATACACTGTTGCACAGATATGGGTGCTCAGGCAAGGGTATTCGCTGCATAGTCCAAAGGTGGTTTGTAAAAGGTTTGCAGTATTCAATTGTTCCTGTTATCACTCTTGATGGAATCATTGTGTATGACATTGTGGACAGTCCTGTTGACAGTGACCATTTCTATAAATTCATAAAGGAACTCGTCATAATTATTCTATTCTAATTTCTGTGTCGTATTGTTAGTTACTTACAGTCATCTGGTACAGATGCTGTTCACAAACCTGTATCCCGGTCCTTGCAGTGTCCTCATTATGGATAACTGTCACATTCATCATGGTGAGCGGCTCCGTCAGTTGATTGAAGATGACCATCATAAGTGCCGCTCATATATAAAACATTAGTACTGACATAGACATGTAGTCTGCAAGCTCATCTACCTCCCACCATACTTGCCTGATTATAATCCCATCGAGCAAGCATTTTCATCAATCAAGGCTTACCTTTGTCAGCATGGCTCAGAAGATTTGTCCGTGATGTCTATTATTTGGGCTTGTCAGAACATCACACCTGACAAAGCAGAGGGGTATTTTTGAGCGTCTGGGTACATTGTGTAGCGCATCAGAACATTTGTGTTTTCAGGCATGTTTTTGTTTCTTGTTGATGTGTCATATCCCGTATTTCTCATCAAGTCCAACTCCAGCGCTCCACATGCAATCCCACTTGTGTACATACAAACTCCAGTGCATTCTCACTTGAGATGCAACTCCGGGACTCTGGACCCTTATCCTTGTCTCTGCATATTGGTCTCCATTCTATAACATTAGTCTCTTGTTCTTAATTAGTATTAGTTCCACTTCTCTTTCCTCTCTGCACCTGTGCTCGCTTAGGAGCACAGCTCCGGTTACCTCTTCCTCTGGACTCTTACCAATCTGCTTAATCCTCCATTACAAATCCTATGTAACTCCGAGTATATAAACTCCTAGTACTCCTGTACTTAGCCTCCAGTCTGAATATTAAATTAGTCTCACTTCCGACCTCCAAACTTGAGTCTCTAAGACTCTCCTCTGTCCAATCTCAACTTGGTACTTCGAAAGTACCTTAAGTCTCTCTCACTCCGACCCTCTGAAATCGGGACCACCAGGACTCTCACAAGGGCGCACCACATACGGTGAAGCCAAGTCCCACCCCCAACTAACTCCAGCGTTCCAGAGTTAACATCAGGAGTGACCCGGACTTAACATGATGTAATTGATATACACACAATGTTGTTCCATTTGTTATGTGCAAAGGACCAACTACTCGAGCTAGTTACTGTATAAATCCAAACTATGTAGGTTCTGGTTCTTCGTCCTCATCGACAGAAAAGCCATGTGGGATGGGGAGCCACTGCTTCTGTGAGTCACAAAAATAGAAAAGATCATAGTCCCAGGTCACCAAAGCAACATCATCATCGGCTCGCATTGGCAGCCCACTGAATGTCATACCGCCTCCATTGTGAAATTTCTTCTTATAAAACACTTTCTTCACCGGCAGCTCCTCACTGGCCCGACTGTCACCATCTGATGTCACTGTATTGCTTCATTTTCGCTTCGCATCAGGTCCATTCCACCACGCCATACTCCCATTCTTTAAGTGAATGACATCACCTGCAGAGATACCGAGACTAGCAAGAAGCTTGTCATCGACGTCTGGAAGGATGTCGGGACCAATACCATTGAGTTCCAGGGAGGTCTTGTAAGTTAGCACATGACAAACACCCAAGTGGGTCTCAGCATACTTGAAATAGTGTGTCAAGTGGGATGGAGACAGAATGAGTTCTGATGCAGGAGAATTCTTCTGCCAAGTCAGTGTCTGAGGAGTTGGCATGGATGTAGACTGGCTTGCCAGAGTCACAGTGTCTGGGCTGGCAATGGAAGGAAAGAGCCCTGATTTGGTGATGGCTTGAATTAGTAGGACAAATGCAAGGGAGTTGACATCAATGGCAGGTGTTGGGGATGGCAGCAGCAGCAGCAGTTGCTGTCTCTTCACATAGATGATGGAGGCTTTATTCACAGGGTTGAATGAATCAATATTTGGTGGGACATGTAGGATAGCTTGACCAGCCTCAAGCATGTGAGCCCAATCAAGGATCATTGGCCCTGTCAGAGGCATAGGCCTGAAAGGCCCAATATACATGAATCAGTTATTGTGTTCATTTTTGTACTTTTGCTAAAGCATGATATGCCACCGACCCAAGTGGCTATCATAGTCGACTTTCGCAGTATCGGATTTATGCTAGACAAAGATGCTATAGTTAGTTTTATATATCGTATATCGAACAAAATGTACACAAACAGCTTTGGCAGATGCTTCTGAGCCTGTGTCCTCAAAACTAGAATGCACTCAGGGCAGCTTTTGAATGTCTCGCATGTCAACGAGAATCTTGATGACTGGTGGCTTGCTTTCATTGATTTTCGTCACCATTTTCTGGTAGTCAGCAATGTTGTTGACATCAATTCCATCCGAAACACATTGCCTACATTTACCATGAGTCTGAGTTGTGTAATGAATAAATAAAAATGTTACCCCTTTATCTTCGGTAAAGTGTACCTAAATGGATAGTGTTTCTTTGTGGTGACCTCGTAGTCCTCCTGGCCATGCTTTTCAAGCATGCCCTGCAAAAAATTAGTATAGTTTGAGGGTTTGATGGCAAATAAGAGTTCCTTTGTTTTCATTGTCTTCTTTTCCTTTGAGGTAGCTTTACCTCAAAGTATCTTCTTGACCTTGGAATAGATGATCAGTGAGATGGAGAATAGCTGCTCGGTGTCTAAATCATCCTTGGGTTCTGGCGTTGGGGATGGCGATGGCATGACAGTGTAAAAAAAAAGCTGCCAGGTAGTATGTTACTTAGTAGCAGCTACCTCTGGGGTCCTGGACATGTGATGGCCCAAAAATGCAAAAGATTTGGCAACTTTCCACAAACTTTTGAAAAGCACTGTAAACAACACTATTAGATTTGCTGAAGTACAATATTTTGCATGCCTTGTAACAGATTTGAATCCTGGGCAGAATGAAGCAGACGATGAGTCAAATCAAAATCCGACCATCCAGTTCAAAAATGTTGCACTTGTAACACTGTATTTGCTACCCAATGAAGACCTTCTTGCACGATCAAATGGAGCCCTTGTCTCGTGTACAAAGCTTGGTGAAGAAAGTCTTTGTATCATCAATATCAACTCAATCCAATCTGTTGTTGCTATGATTCCACATTCTCCCCCTGGTGATCTTAGAATAAGAGACCAATATTTTCTTGTGGAAAAAATGGGCATGTAGATCGCACATTTTGGAGAGGAGAACATTGATGGCAATGCAGATGACTCTATAGACTAATACAGCATTTGTTACGGTTCGACCAGAGGGGGTGGGCAACCGTAGACCCAAAGGATAGAGGCTCAAATGTGAAGGGTGAGGGGTGAGGCGAAGGCGAAGTACGAGTAGTGTTCGAAGGTGGGGACACAGGAGGAGGTGAGGATCAAAGGTCCAAGGCCTCAGTTGACTCAGGTCTATAGCCTTGTTGTCAAGTATGGAGGGTGTGAAAGACTAAGCTGGTCCAGTGACAGGTGAAGTTGGATCATGCAAAGGTGAGCTTCAAGGAGTAGATTTGGGAAGCTAAGCTAGGGTACAGGAGCACTAGCTAGCTGTTTAAGTAGTGTACCCTACAGTGCACAGACCGAGTCAGAAATGGTAGATACAGGGCGAAGGGGAGGGGATGTGCATGGTGTCCAAGCAGAGGTATTATAGCAAGGGCATGGAATGGAATGAAATGGGAGTAATACTCGGAGATAAAAGCGGAGATAAAAGGGGGCACTACCCAGGGCAGAGGGGAAGGGTTCAAAATAGAACCCGGGCTAGGCTGTATAGTTTAAGGTTTAAATGAAAGGCACCGACAGAGACCAGTGACGAGTTATGGTACAGTGAGTTGTGAACAGGAAGGCATAGACGAGAGAAGTGTACCATCAAGTAGGGGAAAAGAGTAGTGGTAGAAATGAATTGTAACATTACCCCCGGATTATCCTTCAAGCCACTGGTGAAGAAATCTCAGTAGAGGTCAGCCAATCTGCCGTAGGGGGAGCCAGTAATGTTGCCCCAGGTGACATCGTTGTAGACATCATCATTGTTGTCATATTCGGAGATAGGGGAGCATGGGGGCAGGGGTAGGGAATGGCGAGGGGGAGCAGGGGTGGGCCGACAACAAGGGTGAGAGGAGGTGCAACGAGATGGTGGTACTGGACGAGGTGGGGCGGCAGCAGAAGACAAGGATGAGTGGATACGATGTGAGGATAAAAACATTGTCGAAGACGATTGAGAGGGGTTAACACGTCGGTAAAGTGGGCAGCAGGAGCTGAAATGACCTGGGGCCCAGCAAAGGCAGTGTGGGCATTAATAGTACTGGCAATCAGATCTAATATGGCCCAGGCAGTGGCATTCATAACAAGTCTTGGCGTACCGAGGGTGAGAGGGGGGGAAGGGCTGCATGTCCTTTGTGCCCAGTCCAGTGGGCCTCTACTCGTTCGATCAGGCGGATTTCATCGTCATTCAGTGGGGATGAGGATGCAAAGGGTACATCCAAGAAAAGGGTGGAAAAGGTGGTGAGTTCAACAGAATAACATTTGATTTCTCTCAGAAACTCGAGCATCCCAAGCTGATACATGGCCATGATGAGGTTGCCCTCGAGTTCCTCGGTGATCTGGTCTATCTGTAACTCCAGGATGGCGACATGGGCACTAGCAGAAGAGTTGGGGCAGGCAGTGAGAAGGTGAAGGTGAGAGTATTGAAGGTATGCCTTGTAAAGAGCCCAGAGGGGGGAGCAGAGGTCGAGATGGGAAAAGACAGAGACGATGAGATGGGAGTCATGGAGGAGGGTTCATAATTGTTGGAGGGCTTCTCCGTTAGGGAGGTCGTCCCAGAGATGATGGGCAAAGACTGGGAGGTCTACCAAGACGATCGTTGTGGGAGTAGCAGGGTCTGTAAGAGGAGCAGGAGGGGAGTGATGAGGGGGAGGAGAAGGAGAGCCCCAGCCAGGAGAAGCGATATGGGACGAAGGCATGGATATATCCTCGACAAAGGGTATAGGATCATAAAGAGTAGAAGAAGGAGTAGGCAAGGCAACTGGTGGCAAAGAGACCGAGGAAATGGAGGAAGGGGTGACGGAGGTTGGGATGGTGGTGGGGTAATAGTCATCGGAGGGGATGTCAGAGCAGGGCATAGTGGTTGGTTGGTGGTGGGTGGGTTTAGACGCGAGAGGAGGAACTGGAAGGGAAGTGCTTTGGGTGTCATCTCTTATAATCAAGGAGGGTGGCCCTTGAATGTTTAAGGTTGTGCTCAGGGACCCAGGAGTCTTCTTCTGCAGTATATCCTTTCCAGCATATCAAATACGAGCAGGAGCGGGTGGAGCCTTGGTGCTTGAGAATCTTTTTGATTTCGTATTCCTCTTCACCATCTATAAGGTCCAGTGGTGGAGCAGGGAAGTTGGGGCTGTGTATGGAGTTTTCCTTGTACAGGGTCAATAGGGAGGTGTGAAAAACAGGGTGTATTTTCCAGGTTGAGGGAATGCGGAGGCAGTAGATGATAGGGGAGAGGGTTTCAGTGATGACGAAGGGTCCTTCCCATTTAGGCACAAATTTGGGGTTGATGACTGATCATTTCAAATTGTGGGCTTCAAGCCAAACTTTATCTCCTTTCTTATAAGGTTTAAACTTCCTCTGGTTGCATGATGTCATTATTTGGCGTGCAAGTTTGTGGGCCACTAAGGCCTCATCACAGGCAGCTGTCAAGTTCTTGATGCAGGAGGTGACTGCAGATAGGGAGGTTTCGGAGATGACCAATGGTAGGGCACAGGGTTCATAGCCCATCATGAGGTAGAATGGAGATTGATTGGTGACAGAATGGGGGCAGTGGTTGTGGGTGAATTCAGCATTGGCAATTGAGTCAGCCCAGGTTGTGGGGTGTGCTCCACAAAAGATCTGAAGGTAGGTCTTGACCTCTTGGTTGACGTGTTTAGTTTTCCCATTCGTTTGAGGGTGGTAGGTGGTCGAGAGGGCGAGGTCGTAGTTAAGGAGTTTTCCAAGTTCCCTGGTGAATACTGAGGTGAATTGAGGTCCCCGATCAGAGATGACCTTGTCAAAAAGGCCGAAGTGTTTGTAGACGGAAAGGAAAAAGAGTATGGCGATGCCCTCCGCAGTTACAGTTTTGTTAGTGGGGCAGAGAATCACCCCCTTAGTAAGCCCATGGTCGACCATGACCAGAAGAGAGTCAAAGCCACCGGACAGGGGGAGGTCAGTGATAAGGTCACAGGAAATTTGCTGGAAGGGGTGGGTACAGGTAGAATGAATGGGGGTGAGTGGGGGAATGGTAGGGTGGGTGTTGGACTTGTTTTGCTGGCAAGTGGCGCAGCTGTCAACATAGTGGCAGACATAGGAGGTGAGCCTGGGCCACCAGAATTCTGATGCGACAAGTTGATGAGTTTTGAGATACCCAGGATGGCCAGTAGAGGTGTGGTCATGGCAGTGTTGGAGAATGGAGTGGCAGAGAGAGGAGTTGGCCAGGATGTAGATGTGTCCATTATATGTGAGGACACCTTCAAGCAACTGCCAAGGAGAAGTGTGGGAGCGGAGGAATACCAGGGTGTTGTGGGAGAGGGATTGGAGTGCCTGAAGGGCACACAGATCATCCACCAAGGCAGATTTAATTCAGTCAGAGAGGGCAGTGTCGATGAGGCGGACAAAGAGGGAAGGGGGCAGGAGAGTGACTCCTTGATTGTCTGTATCATGGGGAAGATGATCTGGTTGGTGTGAGAGAGCGTTGGGTCCAGCGAGTTGGGACCCAGGAATATGAATGATTTTAAGGTCAAAGTCGGTGAGATCAAGGAGCCAACGTGCCTGGCGATGGTTGAGGGTTTGGAGGGAGCAGAAGTAAGTGAGGTTCTTATGGTCGGTGAAAACCTGGACAGGGAAAGGGGAACTGTGGAGATAGTGTTGCCAGGCTTTGAGGGTGCGGATGACAGCGAGGAGCTCTCAATCATAGATGTTGTAGTTACACTTAGCGGGGATAAATGACTGAGAGAGGTAGAAGCAAGGGTGCCAGTCGCTGTTTGAGTCAGTCTGGAGCAGGATAGCTCTGGAAGCATACTTTGAAGCATTGGTGGCTATGGTGAAGGGGGCAGATAGATCTGGGAGGTGGAGGACAGGTTTCTCAAGGAACAGCCATTTGAGTTCCTGGAAGGCAGACTCACAAGAGGGGGACCAGTTCCACTCAGCGGTTTTCTTGGTTAGATCAATGAGGGGGCATGCAATGTTAGAATAGTTTGGGATGAACCAGCAGTAGAAGTTGGCAAAGCCAAGAAAAGAATGAACTCCCTTGATGGTGGTAGGCTGGGGCCAAGCAGAGATCCCTTCAAGTTTGACTGGGTCCATGGCAAGTTGGTCGGGCTTGACGATCATGCTGAGGTATTCAACTTCCTTGGCAGCGAAGGTGCATTTCTTGAGTTTCAGATGGAGGTCTAGCTCAGTTATTCACTGGAGGATGCATTTGGTCTGCTCCTCATGGGTCTTGGCATCAGGGGAGAAAATCAGGAGGTCATCCATGTAAATGACAAGCCATCCCTCGGCAATCATGTCTGAAAAGGAATCATTCATGAACCGTTGGAACATGGCGGGAGAGTTGGTCATCCTGAAGAACATGACTGTAGGTTTGAAGAGGCCTTTATGGGTGATGAATGTGCCTTTCCATTGGTATCCATCTTTGATCCAGACATTGTTGTACCCCCATCACACATTGAACTTGGGGTAGAGTCAAGAGCTGCGGAGTTTGTCGACGAGGTCAGATATTAACGGAAGGGGGTAGGCATCACAGATCATATGTTTGTTTAGATACCAATAGTTTTGGCAGGGGTGAAGAGAACCATCCTTCTTCTTTACAAAGAAGAAGGGAGAAGCCTGGAGGGAGTTCGAGGGCCGGATCTTTTCAGTTTTAAGGTTTTTATCTAACAAGGCTTCTGCTGCAAGTCGTTCTTCCAGGATGAGAGGGTAGACCTTGGTGATCTTTGGCACAAAAGACTTGTCAAGGTTGATCTCGTGATCATAGGGGTGGGATGGTGGCATGGCGGTGGCTTTCTTATCAAAGACGGAGGCAAATTGGGAATACTCAGGAGGGAGTATGACAGGTTTCTTTGCAGCTTCAGCCACTATGGCGAGGTCAGTGGCGGTGGTCAGTTTTCAGATGAGGAGGGAGTTTCTAGAGATGTAATGAGAGCCGCATTTGAGAATGTGGTTGACTGCATATTCAGTATAGGTGGCCCTGATCCAGTCGTTTTCTGACAGGTGGTCAAGGTACATAAGAGTAGAGGTGCGAGTCTTCAGACGGAGTGGTATGGATGTGTCTTCGAAGGCAAGGGGGTTCCGGGTGGTGGAACTTGGAGTTGTGGTGGTGGGTGTCAGTCACTTGGGCAAGGAAGAGTTCTTCAGATTGGTCTATGGATTCGTCGAGTCAGATGGTGGGGGTGGCCCAGTTGATGGTTAGGTTGGCTAAGCAAAGCCAGGGGAGGCCGAGGATGAGGTTTTCGTGTCCGCAGTTCATGACATGGAAAGTTACTCATTGGGCGATACCTTCAATGTTGACAAAGAGGTCAGCAGTGAACTTGATCACCCCATCCTTGTTATAAGAGGCATCGACATTGCAGACCAGGATGGGTTCTTTCAAGTGTTTGATGGGCAGGTGGTGTTTGTGGACAAAGTCCCAGTCAATGCAGGAGATGTCTGCACTGCTGTCGATGAGGGCTCAGGTTTCAACGGCTTTCAGGGTGTGCGAAGGTACGATGACTTAAACAGAGATCTGCATTTTCTTTGAAATATCTCGTACTAGTACAGAAGCACATGAAGAGGTGGGGGAAGGAGGCATTGAGGCTGCTTCCCCATTTAAAAACCCAAGGAGGTATAGTGGACCTGATGTACAGCCAGGGTATCTTTTTCGTCATCCTCGCATTCAATCAGATTAGGGACATCGTCTTTCTCCTTTCCCTTGCCCTTATTCTTGGCTTCCTTGGCCACAGTGTTCACCTGCTTGTGAGGGGAAGTAAAATGGGGGCATTGGCCGGATCCATGGCCTGGCTTGTGGCAGCAGAAGCAGAGCTTCTTCTCTATGCACTGCTTCTTGATGGCTGGGGTCATTTTTTTGACTTTGATGGCCAAGGTGTCCATGGCGTTAGGGTCTTTTCTGGTAGCAGGGGTGGAGGAGAAGGACTGATAGGTTTGGTGGGGGGGTTGCTGGTTTCATTTGGCAATCTCGTCGGCCCGCTCCCATTAAGTCTGAAAGTGGATGGCCTTGGAGTATCAATTGGCGATGGTAGTAGGGATGGTGTCGAGGGCCATGATGCATCTCATCATAGATATGGGGATTCCTGCAGTGAAGTATCCAATAAGGACGTTATCATCCTTGATAGTAGCCTGTTGGACTTGTCCTTGAAATTCAGCGATGTAGGCGGTGAAGGGGAGTCGAAGGTTCTGTCCTTCTTCAACACCATCCAGGTGGTGGAGAGCCAGGCAATGGCGTTCCCTACAGTGTCTTGGTGTTGAAAGGCTTTATAGAACTCAGTGGCAAAGTCTGCGAAGGTCCTGAAGGTTACTGTGGTAGGGGTGATGGCATTCTTGCGGAAGGCCTCTGCCCAGGTCTTGGCTGTCCCTTTGGTCATATAGGAGAGGGCAAATGTTACCTTCTTGCTTTCTGAGTTGTAGATGTCAGCATTGACAAGGAGATAAAACTGGACAGTGTCCAACCAAGCCTCTGACTTCTTGTAATCTCCATCGAAGGCTTCAGGAGTTCCAATACGAAGTTCAATGGGTTTTGTCGTGGACATGATAGGGAATGGGGGAGGAACAGGTGGTCAAGTGACGGTGGGTGGGTGATGTGAGGCTGAAGAGGAGGTAGGAAGAGGGAAGATGGGTTGGGCAGTGATCAGAGTGAGGGAGGGTGGGGTCAGTTCTTGAGGGAGGGAAAGTTGAGCAGAGAGCTGGTGGCTTAGGAGAAGGCTAGAGTGTTTCTTTTCTTCATCAAGGATGGGAACATTGAGGTCGGTGGACCATTCTGACTCTTCCCCAGAGAGAGGGTTCTTCTCAGTGTTGTATGGGGAGTCAGAGTAGGTGGCATGCCACCCGTAGTTGTCAGAGGAGTGGGAAATGGTGGGAGGTTTACAATGATAGTAACCTTGGTGAAAAGAGCTTAGCTTTTGTTACAGTTCGACCAGAGGGGGTGGGCAACCGTAGACCCAAAGGATAGAGGCTCAGATGCGAAGGGTGAGGGGTGAGGTGAAGGCGAAGTACAAATAGTGTTCAAAGGTGGGGACACAGGAGGAGGTGAGGATCAAAGGTCCAAGGCCTCAGTCGACTCAGGTCTATAGCCTTGTTGTCGAGTACAAAGGGTGCGAAAGACTAAGCCGGTCCAGTGACAGGTGAAGTTGGATCACGCAAAAGTGAGCTTCAAGGAGTAGATTTGGGAAGCTAAGTTAGGGTACAGGAGCACTAGCTAGCTGTTTAAGTAGTGTACCCTACAGCGCACAGACCAAGTCAGAAATGGTAGATACAGGGCGAAGGGGAGGGGATGTGCATGGTGTCCAAGCGGGGGTACTACAGCAAGGGCACAGAATGGAATGGAATGGGAGTAATACTCGGAGATGAAAGGTGGAGATGAAAGGGGGTACTGCCCGGGGTGGAGGGGAAGGGTTCAAAATAGAACCTGGGCTAGGCTGTGTAGTTTAAGGTTTAAATGAAAGGCACTGACAGAGACTGGTGATGAGTCATGGTACAGTGAGTCGCAAACAGGAAGGCATAGATGAGAGAAGTATATCATCGAGTAGGGGAAAAGAGTAGTGGTAGAAATGAATTGTAACAGCATTTGTCCTTCAGTACAAATACAATGTTAATACAAAGTTTTAAGAAAGCTGTGCACACTTGTGAGCCTGTTTGAACAACTCTTTGGCTGTGGCAATCAGGAGAAGAGCATAGGCAACCACTTGGAGTGGAGGGGGTAGACCAGAACCCAAGACATTTTGATCAGCCTGATCATGCCTAAAGACCTTGAGGATGCTACATTCCATTGCTGTAACCTTCCTGGTGCCACAATGAGAAAATAAGTATTAGATGAAATAAAACTCACTGCAGTTCTATTGCACTCGAAGTGGGAATACTTTCTTTGTGTGTGGGCATGGTATTTTCTTTGCAAGACTCGGAACTCTGAGAAGAGTTGTCTTCAACTGCAGCAGTGTTCTTGACTGGCAATTCTTTGATTCTAAATGCAAATATCTAAAAAGCAGGATAAGATATGCGTGGGACCACTGCAGATATATTACCTTTCTGCTGGGAGTCATGATATCAAGATCAAACTTGTAGGTCTTCCAGTCTCGATGTACACCATCTATTTCAAGGTAGATGGTGACTTTGAGCACATCAACAATGCGGGCCATGTAGTAGTAGTAGTAGTAGCAGAAGAGTGTAGTGCTAAGTGTAGTCTAATTTGAAGTGGCGACTTTGTCTCTCAGTGCCATACTTTCTCCTCTCCACCACAATCATGATCCAACTTATGATGAGTCAATAATGTCCATCAATCCCTCCTTTGATTTTTCTCATCAAGCCAATCACTCTCTTTTATATGATGAGCTGTCTCAACAATCAGTGTTTCCAAATCATTTCAGTGCTCAGGCTAGTAGCAGTTTCTCAACGATTCCACAGACACAACCACAAATTCAGTATAATCAGTATCAAATCAATCAGGTGAGTTATATACATATCATGGACGTCATTTAATGCACATATATATAGTATACTCAATGCATACAATACCTGGAAGAGATGGTAATGAAGCTAAAGACTGAAAACACAACATTTGAAGCAAAATTCTCCACTCTTCAGTGAGTTTTTCTCTTGTATTACCCTATCTAATTGTGGTTTCCAGGAAATCCTATGACACATTAGTTGTGCAGCTCCATCGAATGACAGGTCCCAATACAGGTATATTATCGGATGGAATCAATGTCTCACTCCAGGCACATATGCAGCCCAATATTCTGCCCCTATCTCAGCTTAAACAGGAAAGCCATCCACTCATTCATTTTTGGACATACAAGAACTGGAAGGATTGGCATGAAACTGCCGAGGGACAGCACTCCAAGATGAACGACAAAAATCACAACATGAAATACCTAGAAAATGAGAAGGGTCAACCACTCAATCATATGCAGGTTACAAAGATCCTTGATTGTATGTGGGGCATTTGGGACGACTTCTGCAATGAAAACCACATTGATGGAGGGATTACATGGACCTCAATGCCACTCAGGCTCAAGAAGATTCTCCGCCATGAACTGGCCAAGTCACACACTGTAACCAACCTTGGTGATGACACACAGAAAATTGATAAGCTGGCCAAGGACCACTATCCATCATTCAAGCAGATGTGGTTTATAAACAAGACTGAGGAGAAGAAGGCTATGACATGAAAGATTAAATTTGAAGAAGATGCTGATGCCAACAGTGTCTCCAGTCAAGAGCTAAGTGAACCCATTGCAAAATGGCTGAGAGACAAATCCACATCTTCCAAGGCTCACATTATTCCAGTTAATGACGCTATTCAAGACTTTGGTGGGAGTGTGTTCAAGGCAAATAGCTCTACAAGCAGTAGAGACAAGTTCAGTACCTTCCCAAGTGCCACATTCAATGAGTCCAAGTCTATTGCCTTCCCAAGCACCACAAACAAGGTAATCACCCCCTGAGCACTGCAAATGAGGCAATTGCCTCCCCAGGCACTGCAAATGAGGTAATCACCCCCCTAAGCACTGTGGACGAGGCAATCACCCCTTCAAGTGCCATAAAAGAGTCTATCACCTCCCCAAGCATCATAAATGAGGCAATCACCCCCCCAAGTGCCACAGATGAGTCTGTGGCCCCCCCAAGTGTCGCAAAGGAGTCTATTGCCTCCCCAAGTGCCACAAATGAGTCTGTGGCCCCCTCAAGTGCTGCAAAGGAGTCTATCACCTCCCTGGGCACCACAAATGAAACAATCACCCCCCCAAGTGCCACGAACGAGTCCATGATCCCCCCAAGTAGCAGTGACATGGGTAGCAAAGCATCCAAAGGCAGTCAAAGAGAGCCAAGATCACTCATTCATGTCAAGAATCTGTTATATTTTTTTAAACATACTTTTTGCTGTTGTTTGATAAACATTGTCCAGGTTATCCCAATGATGCCAGGACAAGTCAAAGGAATCAAGTGCAGGTATAGAGAGTGGAGACTTCAACACCCTCACATCCAGTACAACTGGTAATCCAGTCACACTAATTTAGAACGGTCCAAACTTGGAGGCAAATACTTCCAGGTCATCTGTTACAACTCGCCTAGCCCCTATCCCTTTTTTGGCTCTAGCCCCTGTCTCACACCTGTGAACACCATCCACACACCTGCACCCCGCTCCTTGTCCTCGTCCCTCCTCGCTTAGGGAGGCCGTCATCGTTCTCAACGTGAACCCCTTGCTTGGTCTTACGACTTGACATCACTCGGACTCATCGTCTTCCATCCCCGTCCCCACTCTGAGTTACCTCCTCCGTCCTACCCTCCGCCATAGACCCGTTCCCGTGCCTATCCAGGAACACCCTTCTTCTCCATCACCTTGGACCTTCACCAGTCACATCTGGGGATCTTCCCCATCACTGTCATTTATCCTTGCATCTGCCCAGGATCTTCCCCTGGTGCCCTCATACGCTTTTCTCTGTTCTTATTCACCTTGCTGTCCTTCATTTACCTTACCATTGGTGCTATCGGCACACCCCTTACCCTAGTCATGCGTCCCACCAACGTCATGCTGTAGTTCACCCTTTGCCCCCGCTTACGCGGCCTTTACCTTAGACATTTCACACCTGTCACCTTGGCTTGTGCATCCTTCTGACGTCCTCGCCCTCCACCCATGCCCTTGGCCCACATTCGGGCTCCTCTTCATTTGATATCCTTATATACTGGACGATCCTAGCTAGTTGTACCCTAGCTTCAGCTTACCGGTTCTTCCTCTGGACTTGTACCTAGTCCCCACCGGCTATACCCATTGTATTCGCATACCCTGCCTATGCAACACCCTTGATCGCCTTCTTCCATCGTCTGGCGCCCCCGTCAGGACATCCTCGATAAGAAGTCACTTACCGGTCTACATCTCGGGCCTACCCAGGTTCGAACATAACATCATCCACACAAGTCGCTACAGCAACACCAAGCCTCAAGAAAGGTTGGCGACCTGCCACAAACAAAACTGGGCAGTAAATCTTCTTTATCACTATTCCTGCTCTAGTGATGTACAACCTTCATAGGACACTGTGTGCCCACCAGTGACTCAAGCCAGTTAAGCTGAACAGGTCAAAGGAGGAATTTGATACATATTACCAGACAATAACTGTGGAGAGAAAAGCAGTAAGTTCTTTACAAGTTTATTGCTACATAGGTCGTCCTCAAAGGTTGTGCATCAGCGATACAAGGATGAGGCTATTAAATTGGTGTGTCTATCGATCTTGGAAACCAATGAGCTAACTGTTTGTATCTTGTAGGTTTCAGATGGTACTTGGTCGAAGGGAACAGCAGACATTATCGCAAAAATCACTGTGTTGCCAATGCATTAGAGACCAAGAGAAAACTGGACCTTCACTGGTCACATCTGGGGATCTTCCCCATCACCATCTTTTGTCTTTATATCTGCCCAGGATCTCCCCCTGGCCACCTTGTACACTTTCTCATTCTTCTTATTCACCTTGATGCTTTTCATCTACCTTACCGTCAGCACTATCTACATGCACCCTTTGCCCCAGTCATGTGTCTTACCGACATCATGCTATAGTTCCCCCTTTGCCCCTGCTTATGCAGCCTTTACCTTGTTTATTTCACACTTATCACTGTTACGATTCATTCCTACATCTACTCTTTTTCCCTACTCTACGGTACACTTCTCTCACCTATGCCTTCCTATTCATGACTCACCATATTGTGACTCATTCCACCGTGACTTGTCACTGGTCTCAGTTGGTGCCTTTTTATTTCAAACCTTAAACTTACACAGCCTAGCCCAGGTTTTTTTCCGAACCCTTCCCCTCTGCCCCAGGCAGCACCCCTTTTCATCTCTGTTCTTCATCTCCAGCTATTGCTCCCATTCCATCTCACTTTGTGCCCCTGCTGTAGTACCTCTGCTCGGACACCATGTGCACCCCCTTCCCTTCACCCAGTACTTACCATTCCTGACTCAGTCTGTGTGCAGAAGGGTACCTTACAGTGACTCCCAAAAGTGTTCCAATGTTTCACTTTAATGGAGTGCATGAAGTGTACTGCAAA
>QFEL01002249.1:17499-29301 GCA_003316195.1 Neoboletus brunneissimus | reverse complement strand
GATCGCGTATCTTCGTCCAGGAGGGCATCTACGACGAGTTCCTCAAGCGTTTCACCGAAAAGGCTCGGCAACTCAAGGTCGGAGACCCCTTCAACCCCGAGACCTTCCAGGGTCCTCAAGTCTCTGAGATCCAATTCAACGTCAGTGGTCTCGACGCTGATATGCTTCGCATCTCATGCATTTGATTGCTATAGCGTATCATGGGTTACATCCAGTCCGGCAAGGATGCTGGTGCCAAGGTCGAGGTTGGTGGTGAACGTCAAGGCAATGAAGGCTACTTTATCCGACCCACCGTCTTCACCAACACTTCTCCGGATATGAAGATCGTCCAAGAAGAAATCTTCGGTCCCGTCGGTGTTGTCATCAAATTCAAGGACGAGGAAGACGTGATTCGACAAGCCAACGACACCGTGTATGGTCTCGCTGCAGCCGTGTTCACGCAGAGCTTGAACCGAGCAATCAAGACTGCGCACCGACTCAAGGCAGGTACGGCGTGGGTCAACTGTGTGAACCAGTTGAATTCCAATGTGCCGTTCGGTGGCTTCAAGCAGAGCGGTATCGGAAGGGAGTTGGGCGAGTATGCGTTGCACAAGTGCGTCTTTCTCCCTAACCCCTGTGTGTGTTGTTCACCGAGATACCACACTAGCTACGCCGCTATCAAGGCAGTGCACATCAACCTCGATCACAGGCTGTAAAACATGGCGGAACGCAAGGGGAAGGAGGCCGGAGTCCAGACGTCCACCAATGGGCACATGTATTATTTTTTCTCCACCAGCCACTAGTGTAACATCTCCCCCCTGTATCTTATTTTTTCTTGTTGCAACAAAATCGATGCGCCACTGACCAAGATGTCATGTGGACAAATTTGACATGTGCAAAACCTCGCACAGATCGAAAAATATCTTCCAGCTTGGGTAAATTTCACCAGTGTTATGGCAGAACCATTTCAAGACGTCTCCAACCTGGGATTCACTGTAAATGCGGAATCGGTGGTTCCCACTATGGAGGAAACACCCCCACCCGGGCCCCGGTGGTTTGCAGTTGACTACCCACCAACTTGAACAATTAGACCTTTCACCCTAACCCTGATCCGCAATAAATGCTAAACTGAGACATTGGCTGGTGGGACCTCGAGGTAATCAATGACAATGCGTCACAGTGGTATCATACCTGGCCGAAACATCGTATAAGTAATGTACTAGGGCTGATCGATGCCCTATCAAATCGAGATGCGAACCTTTCAACCTCTTGCGCAAGGCCCAAGACTTTGTCTCGCGAGAGGTGCCGGCGATCATCAACCGTCGTCTGGGCTCTCCGACCCCCTACCCCGCTTGCGTACAGAAAGTGTTTTGATGGCTAAAGCCATCTGCCATGAACAAGTCGCTGCAGGGGTCATGCCTGTACCTTCTTCGTCATCAACCTCAAAGCTCAAGCTCAAGCCCAACTGCCAGACATAATGTGTTGTAAACAATGTCTTTATTCCACGTTGGATCCTCTGAGTAGCACATCGCACGGCAGACGAATATAGTCTTGCAACAGAAATCGTTTGGTGGGAGACCTAGGACAAGGATACGCGAACATGGTGGTGCGAAGGCGTAAAAGCGAAGTCATCGATAGATAAAAACTCAAGTAAAGTGTTAGCGTAACTTCCCGAAGTACGTTAGCTGTGGTCCGATACGGACACGCCATCCATGATTTCATACGAATGCAAGGAAAACGATGCAGTCGAATGTAACCTGAGCTGCCTGGAGCCGATTCGGCTCAGTGCTCTCGAGGAAGGAGGGGCGTTCAAACTTGATGTCCTTTCGCTGGGGGTGTTCGGCGGGGGTACGCCGCCACTCTTCAACCAAAGTTGCCTGTAAGTCATTGTTTGATGGAGATCAATCAAAATAAAAGAAACGCTCGACGTTTGATAATCTTTTAATTTTACGAAAGTGTGGACCGTGTGATGGTGTGCAAAAGTAATGGGTTATGTAAGTATCTGTACTGACTTTGGATTGGCCATGTCACAATGTGACTGGTATGTGCATAGGTGGTAGTATGACGTATATAGCAACCATCATTTTGATCTGTTTATTTGGCTATCACGATTTCTCTTTATCTCGTCCGAGTCTGCGTAGACCCTCGTGCACATGCCGGACGATCGAGAACATGGCCATCAATCAGTTCGGCCGCATCTTCAGGTCAGGATATTGTCAGAGGAAACACAGCCAATCGCCAGTCATCCCGCTACTCCTGATTCTTTAGACAACACCTCGAGAGAAGCAGCGGACAAAGAAAGGCCTGTTCAACCAAATGCCTTCAGCAGCGAAAACGAGGCTACAGTGGCTTCTCCTGCTAAATCAATACCGTTTTGGCATCCTGCAAACCTTCCACCTACATTACACTGGATACCTGCGAATTGGACTTGGTCAAAATGGAAACCAGTTTTACGAAGCGCCTTGGCTGCTTGGATTTGTCTCTTGTTGTTTCTTATCCCGACGACACTGAACGTGATGGGACAAGCGAGTGTTTTCCTTTCTTATTTCTCTTACGTTTTGATCTGAGGAACTTCCAGGCAGCGTTCCTAATCATCATTGGTAAACTATCAGAGGATTCGTTCCGAGTCGTTTTCTAAACTTATTGACACATAGCATCATTTCTCTCCCCTCCAAGTGACCCATTTGTAGCCGTGCTTCAGCGGGAGCTTGGGATCCTAATATTCACAGCATCTGGATGGGCGTTAGTGGATTTACAACACTTAAAATGTGACCTGAAAACTAAAATTTTCCCAGTTGGTCCTGTCTGGGCATCAAGTTGGCAGACCTTGCGCGTTCTAATAGGGACCCTGCTGCGTCCCTTGCAAATATCATCGCTGGCCAGTACATTGAACCAGCCGTAAGTAGGCTTGTAGACCATTGTCAACGCCTGTGATTTATATGTGGAAACATAGCCCACTGTCATAATGGCCGTATTTCTCTTCATTGGAAGCTGCTTTTTCTTGTATATCAAATCGCGCATAAGCCCTGGGCCATTCACCTTCGCATGTCTCTTCGGATGTATATGTATCGGTGAGAAATGTAGTTATCCGTCCGTCTAATACCAACTAACAAATAGTGGTTCAGACATTTCTCTGACCACAGCTGCTTTGTTTCCATACCCCTACTACATGGTCCGTCAACCAACTACGTACTAATACATGATTGACAGTGTCTTAGATTGGACAAATTATTGTTCTGCCGCTGACCTTCCATTCAGCCGTTGCTTTGATTCTGTCCTTTGGGTTGTTCCCAACTTCCGAATCAGCCATATTCACCATGCGTCTACAAGATGTGTTGTCGTCGCTTGTCTCCGCGACCGGGGAACACCATCGGCGTCTACGGCAAGATGTTACCGCTTCCGACTTTTCCCCAATCCCAATCATTACAGCTATTAACAAAGCGGAAGGTGCACTTGCTATGCTTGCATCTGCCGCCCGCCTGCAAAAGCTCGACGTTATTTACTCTCGCTTCGCACCCACTGATTACACCCAACTTCATTCTTTAACGAGACAACTCATTGTCAAGGCAAGTGGCATGAGTGTGTACTATACGCTGATCGACCCGACAAGAGAGAGATTTCCCATTACCCCTGTTCCATCGACTCCTGCGACACCTGCGTTGGAATCCCCGGCTCATTCCAGACCTCCATCCCCAGGCCACGATCAACCACTTGCAGATACGGAGGGGGTAGATATTCGCGAATCCTTAGACGATGGGACGAAGAGGCGCACATCCCACCACCATCACTCCGCTCCTCAGGCGCATCACCGCAAGGGAATCCCCCATCGGAGACGAAGACACTCGCCGCACAGGCACACCAGTTCTCATCACTCCACTCACTCGCACAGTTCACTTCTCCATTTGGCATTATCTCGTGCTACAAGAACGGAGTCAGCCGTAGGGGTTTTTGAATCTCTCCATTACCTCAACCTCGAAGCAACGCACATGTCCCACCCAGACTCAAAAGCGCACGTTGCAAGGGCCACTCAGCTATTGAGTATCAGTTGTCAGGACTTGCTCGAAAGCTGCGAACACGGGCTCCAAGGCGCATGCGACTGGCTTGGTTCTGTCCTACATAACCGCTTCAATTTCTGGGTAGACAGAAAGGAAAGGCACAGAATTCGCATGAACAGAGTCAAGAAATACGAGGATCTGCATCGCGAATTGTCGTTGAATTTGGATGAGTTCACGAATAAAAAAAGGTTGTTTTTCTTGCGTTTAAATCGAACGTTACGAACGCTGATGATTATGGCCGAAAGGTTCACCGTCCTCGATCCTTACCGGGCCTTGTTCACTTCTGCTGATGACACGTTGACGGAGCGCGAGATTACACCTCATAGACATCTTTTTCATTGCTATGTCTATCAGCATCATTTGATGCAGTTTGCCACGACCATCAAAGACGTAGTATGTGAAAGCATTCCACGTTTACCTTCAAAGAAGGTTAATGCATTTTATTAGCTCGGCGAGATAATTCGCCTAGAAACGGAGAGAACGGCCCCAAGAGTATGGTTTCCTATGATCCATTGGTCGAGGTTGATACACCGAACGACGTGGGAACCATCCGAGATGGTGGAGAGGGATGACGACGAGAATCCCGGTGTGTTTATCTTGCTATTTGCGTACTAGAGTTCTGACTGACTCTTAACGGCTGTTAGATATGATTCCTGGCTTGGATCCGACGTCGCTGACGGACCTTGGACAAGCAGTCCGTCGAGATCCTGATGCTTTGCCTCCCCGAAATGCACTGGAGAAGACTGTGAACTGGATGTACCATATAGCGACAGAGATAGGAGGGGGAAATGCCCTTTTCGCTCTGAAAGCAGGCGTATTGACAAGTGAGACATTCCGCTCATTTCCTTGACCAGAAGAATTCAGATACTGGCTTGATTATAGTCATTCTAGCATTGCCGTCACTCCTCGAGTCATCCGCATACTACGCATATAGTACGTATACTTTAACACCTTTACTTCGCACTAGTTGATCACTATCACAAGCAAACAAATTTGTATGGGCTGTGTGAGTTTATACACTACTTATAATGCGAAACTTGGGTATCCTAATGTAAACAGCATTATGGGCCAGCTTACTCTCGCTCGATTCCGCGGGGACACTACTTTTGGACTTGTGGCACGGATAGTCAGCACCTTCGTTGGAGGAGTCATTGGTACTGTAATGTGGTTCGCGCCCTTAGAAAATCCATGCATGCAACGTGACCTGATGACCACCCATCAGGTATATATCGACAGGATCCGGCCAAGGAAATGCCTTCGGTTTGGCAGCTGTATGCCTTGTCTGCTTCCCATTCTTTTTCTTCGTCTGCCTCTATTGGCCCGTTTCTCCGATGACCAACTTAATTATATGGGTTACGTCTGCTTTGGTACGTTAAGTGACTACTGATCTTGTGATCTAAAACCTGACTGAGATCGAAAGGTTTTTGGATACTCGTACCAAGATACACATCTTGCTTCAGCATCCTCACCAGGATACGGCATTGACGTTGCTTGGGTAAATCTTGTTGTCAGATAGCTTATTATCTTTTTCTTATCCCCTTAACAGAAACGATTTGTTCTCGTGACAGTCGGCGTGGTGGCTGCTGGGTAAACATTTCTATAGTACCAATGCCTCTATGTTGAGCGCGTGCGCAGCGTCTTCTCGTTCCTTCCTCCGTCAACGACAATTCGTCTGTATCAACGGAAGACCTTGGCCACCACCGCGGCAGAGATCGGGTTTGTGTACTGTTCCGTGATCTCACTTGCAAACACGAAGAAGGAGGGCGAGACGACTGCAATTGTTCAGCACAGTCTTGCTATCCTAAGCAAATTGAAGAGGTCTATCGTGTTAAAACAAAATGTTGTGTATGAGGTTCGTCCACGACATTCACTAAGTTTTACGTTTATGCGCTCATGTCTTACAGTTCTCGCTCCGGGGTAAATGGCCCGCTGAGAGGTATCAACGGATTCTGGAGCTGCAGATGTGCAATATCTCTCTTTGGCCAATTTTATTTCGTTGCTCATGGAATCGCACAGCCAAATAACAGATCTATTGTCTCATTTGGCGTCGGTCCTAGAACAAATGGAGCCCGCATGGGCACACGCGCTCTTGAAGCGGACACGGATGTCGGATGCGGACTTCCAGGGCGACGTGTTGGCCGTCATGAGTAAGTTGTTCCCATTTCACCGCCGAGAGCTCCCTGGACGTCTTCGTTAGGCCTCATATCATCTTCTCTTCGGACTGGAAACCCCCTTCCCCAAGTGACACCATGTCCACTCCTCAATCGTTTCATGAAGCGTCATCATGGTTTGAATGTCGTACACGAAGAATCCGAGGAAGATTTTGGTCTGCCAAAAGTGTTGACAGAAGAAACACTCGAGAGCTTACAGTATCTGTACGTCACCAGCCCCCTCTCTCCCTCTTTTCGTCACCGAGCACGCCATCGTAGGACTTTCTGTGTCGGGGTGTCGACTACGTTTGGTATCGTGACACGCCTGGACAAGTTGATGGTTGCGGTCAAGGAACTGGTTGGGGAACAGTACCATATCGATGGGATCGGTCTTCCGCTGTATTATCGTCGAGCGCGTGGGGTGGAGATGCACTCCCCCGTGCTGACGATGATGCCCGGATCGAACGCGTAGCAAAACCATGCCATATTGTAAGATTATGATGTGTCTTCATTCATCGCTAGCCTTTCTTTGACGATCGTTTCTTGTATGTACGAAATCTAACTTGAACGCGGTGATCTATATTCTACCATATATCCTTGTGGGGGTCGTGTCAAGACGATGGACAAGAATGATACCACGATAGCACCAGGGAAAAACACAGACACGTCGGGAAAGATCGTTGTCGGTACTCTCGCGGCCGGCCAAAGTCCCGGTCCAGCAGGCAAAGAACCACGATTGACCTAGTATGCTTGTGGGCTTAATGAGGCTGAACCCCGCCGGACATTCGCTGCTGATCAAGAAGTAGCAACCCCTCTTCAACGTACCTGGGGCTTCTTTTCAGGTTCTACGTGATCAACTCGACAAACACGTCTCAGCCGTCATGGCTACATTACCACGCTTAAGTTTTCCTTAGTATCCTTCGTGTTCTCCCAGCTTATTCTCGTCTGTGGACTCGAACGCCAGGGATGGGCAGTAACTTTCTCACAAAGACATACGCCTTACATTCTGGCTCACCGGTATCGTCCGTGTCGCTTTTCGTTCGTAAAGCTGCATCAGTATTGGTGCTACTATCCTCCCCACTGAGGTCGGTCGTACAGGTCGTACTGCACGACCATTCGAATCGTTCGGCGGGCATGGAACTCACTCAGGCTGTTATATTCAATATTGGTGCAGTGAACCTCACCTTTTCAGCGTCGCTCGCCGTTCTGCTCTGCAAACGAGTTCTGATGCAAAACAAGATACAGGTTCGAACAGGAAGAGGGCATTTTAGAACCTCTCACCACGCCTGTGATGGTCGCAGTTCGGCTCGGCGTTGTTTCTGCAGAGGCGGGATAGCATAATCCTGTCCGAGGATCTGTAAACGTGATCAGGTTAGGCCCGGGATGCATGTGAGGACGCGGGACGTCACTGGATACCTTTCACAAAGTGAGCCGTTGCATTGGGTCCACGTGTTAATACCATGGAATCAGCGAAACAGTCCAACATGTAGTCTTTCTTTCGATTTTTGAAGTGGTCTACTGGGAGTCAAACCTGTGGCCTCGGAGACAGTGGGGGCTCCAGTGAGGATCCCGTGAAGGGTAATCCGAGAGGGTTCCTGGCAAACGGGATACTTTGACTCGCGGAACGCCTAAGGAATCCTAGTCGCGTAGGAAAGTGCTGCGGGGAAAGAGGCGCGAAAGGACGCGAAGGAAAAGGGGGGAAGAAGGGAGTGAGAGAAGGGAAAAGAAGAATCGAAGAATGATGGGGAAGAGAACAAACGGTGCATATACTTGAATGGGCCACACTGGAAGTACGAAGACCCAACAAGCGCTCGGGTCGGAACTGGTGGCTGGAGCCGTGGCAGTAAATATTCCTGCACGCCTAACTAGCTCTGTGCTAGGATAGATCAACTCGGACATGCGGCCTTGAGACAAGTGCGCAGGCGTTTCAAGTCATACTGGTAGCCTCAGGCTGGTACTGATATGGGCACATTCTATCAATTCTATGGAAGTTGGAGTAACATAAGCGCTATAGATCCTGTAGATAGAAAATATCCCGGCCGCGAGGGGAAAGTAGAACGTCACAGATGCAGGTCGCCTAGTTGTGTTCAAGGCCAACACGAACTCGGTGATGGTGCAACTCTTGATATCACCGCTCAAGCTTCAAGAACGACTTTCAAATTGTACACTCGGATTTCGCATCACAAAGTTCTCCATGAGCGGAAAGTGGGGAGGTGAGAAGCAAAACCGGACAAGTGGGCTCCAAGCTCTTTGCTGCCAAAAGATCGCATTCCGAACGGACCTCCCTTCTTCGTCCTTCCATGATCGGGCCAGAGCTCCACTCCCACACATGTGTCCTATTTCTGAATCTCGAAACTACACCATTGATATTCTGGTACACGCTGAAGTGGTGCATCATTTGGGACCTTTTCGTGGTCACTCAACGGCCGTCAGCATTCCGCCAGGAATCTTTACCGATTATATCGTTCCCCTTCGTACTCTTCTGGATCGTCTTGATTCTGAAATTCCCTCGACATTTTAGTGAATACCAGACTATTATGACACCGACGATTGACGTACCATATCGATCAACAGTCGATCGGTTAGCGAAGACGACAACGGCAAGCTTGACCTAGAACACAGAGAAATCAGTGTTACTGTAAGGTAGAAGATCGTTAGCGCGTGGAGGGGAAATAGATGCCAGTTTCCCTCG
Source organism: Neoboletus brunneissimus (assembly GCA_003316195.1). Taxonomy (NCBI): domain Eukaryota; kingdom Fungi; phylum Basidiomycota; class Agaricomycetes; order Boletales; family Boletaceae; genus Neoboletus; species Neoboletus brunneissimus. The sequence goes on along the minus strand of QFEL01002249.1, from coordinate 20,425 downwards.
GGAAGTCTGGGAAGCAGAAAAGATGTTGACCGTGTGTAGAATCAATAGTGGTTTGGGAAAGCCATGTTGGTCATTTTCGTTGTTTATGTTACCGCCAAGAATACTCAAACCGGCAGTGCGGATTGCGCATGTTATCCGACTATTTCCAGAGTAAGAGGGTGATGAGATGCAGGATATGGTTCAACGTTCAACGTTCAACCACAAGCCTGTGTCTTCAGTCTGGACTCTGGAAGCATAACAAACAGGTTACTCGATCCGTTCACCTTGCCTTGAAAGGAAACTACGGCATGCGGTGAGCTATAGGAGAGATTCTGTGAATATTTTTGGCGGGACGATCAACGTGAGAATTCGTACTTGCAAGCTAAGCGCTAGGGTGTCCATTCTCATGCGATATCAGGGTTGTATCTTGCCCGCCGAAGGACCCTTCCTGCCACTGTCTATCACCTCGGACCATCTGGTGATCAGCAGTAAGGCCGAGCGCGCAACCATCAGAAAGGGGGACCCTTATTAATTGCCCTGATACCCATTTCCTTATACTCCGGACCTGGTTTCACAGGATCTTGAATAACTTCAAGTCCAACGTCATCTGCGATGTAAAAGGATTGTCCTAGAACACAGGATGCACACAGCAAGGAACGACGAATCGGATTTGTTTCGTTGTGCTTCGAAGATCACAGGAATGTCTCATCTAAGAACGGGAACAACCCTGCACGGCGAACTTTACCCTGTACCTCCTGCTTGCGGCTCAGCGCTCAGTCCTTATTCATTTGGGGTGCTGATAAGGAATCAGCACCGTATGCCAATAAAATATGTTCACACGTCATAATAGGTATAGAACCCGACCTTTGCGAATGCTAGACCTCCCAAATTAGGGGGGCAGTCAGGAAATCCTGTTTGGAGAGCAACTCTCTGGACATATGCCAAAGACGTTCATATCAGGAGCTCCGGGACTCCAGCCTTGACCGTATTTGCGAAGGAAATCGATAATCTATATGCGAACAACAAGTTGAGAGTCGGGAGTCGCCGTTCAAAGGCGACGAACGAAAGTCAGACACTCACATGCAACATAGCGTGTAAGATCCACAGCCAGTGCGTCGAATAATTTAATCAACTTTTTGTTGCTTACCAGGAAGTTTCTCCTATATGAATTTGACACCTAGATTGGAACGTTTTTCTCTTTCAAAGAGGACCTGGGACACTCCACCGGAGGGAATTGGGATGTTGCGACAGAATGACCAACCTGCACTGCCTCGCTCAAAGCCTCCGGGTCTCCCCCCATTATTCCTGACCCGGGTCCTGGACTGGCTTGAGGCGGCACCACCTCGCCGCTAGCTGTATGTGGGACCCTCCGACGACACTGTGACTCGCAGTCCTGCAATGAGGTATGTGGTTCTTGTAATTTTATACAATATCCACGTTCCTGGAAATCTACATCAGCTGTCGCAATCTCATACGTCATGACGCAGGATGACAAATACGAATTTTGCGACTGACTGGCCAACTATTAGCTCCGTGCTAGCAGCTGTGCTGATTCATATCATATGTAATGTGTTCATAGACCGTTGGGGCTGTTCCCAAACTCGCTGTGAACGTTTCTGATCTGTGCGTGGCACACGCCCCCTCGCCTCCAGCTCTCCCACCTCTAATTGCTGACTACAAGCTAACCACGGAGTAGTATCTGCCGGGCGAGTCTATATGCTACCCAGCTGCAATTTTTCTAATGTCATTTTCCATGACGTTAACAAGGTTAGAACTGAAGCAATAAATGTCAAGGAAAGCGTGGTTCTACGTAGAACATCTGAATCTACGATGGGGTTTACCTCAGCGGTCCTGACACCTATCGTTTCTTCTTACCCGTCTTCAACGTGGCCATTCATTCTGACTTCACTCACAGCATATGTATATCACACAGTCGCCGGGTTCAAATATTAACTCGTCCGATCCGTGTTGGGTGCAAGCGTGTGCATCGCGCATGACCTTTGGTCTCCATACGATCAATCACGCGACGGCATTCGTGTTTGATCGGCAAAAAGGCATGTCTCGTTCGCAAAGGGATGAAACACAGGATGGTTCAGTAAACCCCGCCCTATCCACGAAGGTACACATGTTCCTATCGGCCGAGACACCCTTTGGCAACCATCTTGACTACCTACCATCTCACCTCGGCCCCTCTCACTCCCTCACATGTATGCATAGCCCCTAGTGTGCTCGCCACAACGGCCTTGAGGTTTCTAGAAAAAGACGTGATGCATGCACACCGCTGTGATGTTTCTTCTCAAATGGAAGATGAACACACAACGCCGCCGCACCTGTAGCGGTTAAAAGAACTTGATCGTCGACTTCTCCCACCCGCGCTGCGGGATGCGAGGACCTTAGCGCATGTTCCATAGAAAACCTAAAGATAGTCACCGTGACAACATTATGCCAGTATATATATATGTATTGAATGACGTATTGGTGGGTGGCTCTCGTGTAGCGAAGTACAATAAACGAAATGAACCGCATGCCATGAGCGACGACGACAGTCAAAATCCGCCCGGGTCAGCACTAAACCCTATTCATCCAAATGATCGAAGGGATTTCTACAGACTTCGTGCCAAGCTCCTGACCAAGGTTGGCTGAAGCTAGAAGTAGTTGGAAGCCCTGAAGACGTGCTGGCTGTCGAACCAAGTTATTGTAGATATGATTATTCCAGCATACTGTATATATTCTACGGTATTACCCGGAGGAAATCTATTGTCCTGGATTACTAAAAAAGGGCAATGTGCCTATCGATACATGTCTAATCGTGTTGAACGGAGTGCCCAAATTGAAAGCATGTACGGTAACCCTGAAATTGCGATTGATAAACTGAAAGTTCTATGAATAGTTATGTCCTTATCCAGACAACCACTGCGATATTTTTTGAATGGATGGTCACCAGTCA